>CAKNWT010130068.1:914-13157 GCA_932066315.1 Andricus coriarius
CCTTAGAGGGCTATTTAGCCCTAGGGACTTTCTTGAATAAATACAAATACAATACAAATACTTAGGAACCAGCTCCATCTAACATAATGAATTTGATCGTTTGCTCCTGTAAAATGGGATGCAGTAAACATTGCGGATGCATAAAAGCTCGGTCAAAATGTTTCGTAATGTGCCTAAATTGTCAAGGTACAGGTTGCTTTAATGAAGAAATTATAGATGAACTTCCAGAGACAATTTATGACTATGACAACTAATAACAGTTTATTAACTAGATTCCAAACATTATTTGAAGGTGCACATTGGATTAGGTCTCCTGAGGAAACCGCATAAAAAAACGCACCACAAATTCTACCTCGTACGTGGTGTGCAAATGATTCACTGATCCATTTTCAGAAAAAATGTTGATATAATCTTTAATTGGCTAAATAACAACAAATTAATTATCAATGTTTATAGAGAAATGTCTAATCTGCAATTTTAGTCCTATACATTTTCACCGAAAAAACACCCCATTTCGAGAGAAAGAGCGTACGGGCTTCGAGCTTAAACTCACCCTCCAATCCAAGGGCGGATTACTCGGAAACTGTAAGCCGCACAACAAAAATGCATATAACCCTTTTTTTCAGAATGATATGCGCTATTTTTTTGTACTGAACAATTTTTGTCGTTCGATGCACCCTTTTCGAAATAATCGCCAAAAAAACAATTTTCGGGGGTTGTTTGTTAGATTTAAGGTTGGTTCCATCCACCAGCTAGAGGGAAGCTCTTTTGATATTTGATTCTGACGCCATAAGGAACCACGTACGATAGATATCTGAACTTTATGTATGTTTTCTGGATAAAAGTCTAATTTGACTGGACTATAACGCAGTTACTGCCGTCGAGCTGTGTTTCTACTATATTACAATGAATTGTTCACGAGTTCGCACAATATCACCTATTAATAATCTTGGGATAGGTGGGACGTGTTTAAACGTCTCAATTTGATAGGAATTATCAAGTTTAAGAACATCTGTAAAAGAAAACTATGTTTTTATGCTGAATATCTTGAGTTCTATTACCCATTCTATGGGTGTGAAAAAATTGAGGTAGAAGAGAAGTGACAGAAACCTGTATACTCGAGTTTTTGACAAATCTATCCAATCGTATACGATTCCGGTAAACTCTGCCGACCCTGTATACTCGAAATTTTTGTATTTTGCCGCTTCGAGTTCCCCAACACGTAGACTTGAAATGCAAAAAGAATCTGCCGGATCCGTATAATCCACATTTTATTAATTTTCCGCTAGGAGTTTCCTAACTACTGACGGACATTTTCTTTTTAATTTGCTGGACCTGTATAAAAATATTGTATACAGGTCTGGCATATTTTGCCAGATTGATATACTTAAGGTGGGATTGGAAAGACTTAAAAAGTCTTACTCAGCCTCTTTAAAACCTTTCTTAGAAAATCTCTCTCCTCTGACCCCCCCCCGCCGCGCGCGCGCTTAAGACACAAGCTTTCCGAGATAAATTCTGTACTGTCCTGAATAAAAGTTCAGAGTAATTCTAAAATAATTGAAATACTTTCTGCTCAACTCTATTGGTGCGCAAAGTTAGTTATCTCTGAAGTGCACATATGCAATTTTACTTCTGACCATTTCTGGCCACTTTTGATACGTTGCTCGACAGAAATCGTCAGGAAAAGTCAGAATGGCATTCATAGAATGCCATAAAACCTAATCCCTTTATATTTCCCAGGTTATTTATATCATTTATTTATATTTAGTTTTGCATATTGTCTTTTTGCTTATTTTTAGTTATTAATATTCATATATTAAATCACTCTGAAGGTGAATCTGAAAATTTTGTCCGTTTTGACGTATCTCGTTTTCTTTACAAGATACATTATATTTAACCCGATTTTAAATTTTTGAGGAAAATTTTTAGGTATATGAAATCCTCGAAACCCGTAGATTCTCAAATTATAATTTTTTAATCTGTATATGCAACATTGAAATAAAAATTATTTCAATTTTTTAATCCTTTTGGGTTGACATACCTGCAGTCCTACACGATGAGCTTCCTGATAGGATGTGAATAAGCATATCTTCAGAAATAGGCAGACTCGTCAGGAATGGTCAGGATGTTCAGGAATCGTCAGAACTTCTGATGATTCCTGACTTTTTTTATTAGGGCAGTAATACAAAAATCTGAGTTTTTGGAATAACTGAATTTCATTTTTTCTTTAAATAAAATAAATCAATTGCTTTCAACCATAAATTGATCTAAATATTGTGCCTCTATCCGAAACATGTATTTAGTAATACAATAAACAACTGACAGGCATGTTAATTTTCGAATGATTTTCAGTCGAGCTATCGGAGATTCATTTGCACTGGCAGAAAGACGTGCGCGAACAGCAATGCGCGATCACTTAAAGGAAAAATGTCGATTGAGGCGTGGATCTCGATAGGTTAAATATGTGTAATGTGCGCTCGTTTGTGAAACGTTTTTCAGCGAAAATGATTTTATTGAATACAATTGTGGATAACCGGAAATGAGAAAAAGAAGCCAAGTGTGTTGCGTAAATGACTCGATGTGTTGAACATACGTCGCGTGTGAAAATTTTTCATATAGTGAACCTGTGGCTGACTTCAAGGAATATATTGTCAAAAATAAATAAAAACTCACATCCTTACGGAAAATGAGTTTCGTAACCGTATCTTCATCCTTCTTGTCGTATTTAATTAACAGGATATTTTTTCAGTCCCCAAAATATTGAGTTAGGAGTCAACAATTTTGATTTCATAATTTAACCTAAAAATTAAATTTTACGTTCACAAAGCGGCTGACTTTTAATCAAGCGAGTAACTACAAGTCACGCTATAAACATCGGTTGAATTTCAACCTGCGGATGATCTTCTTCGCAACATCTGAAAGAAACTGGCATTTTCACTGAAATTCAGATTCTTGTATTACTGTGTGCACAAGCGACATTAATATTCTCAACAATACGTGTAATGCTTAGAAGTACTCCTAGACGGCTCTTCCCAGGAAATTACTTCAGAACTTAAAAAATACGTGTTATGCTTTAAGGCGCCATTAGAAGGGTCTTCCTAGGAAAAGATTTCTTAGAAAATCTCTTTTTTGTTTAATAAAAAACTGCCTGGAAACACGCCGCATAGATTTCTTCAAGGTTGGGACGTGATTTCTTGCGAATAACCATTTAACGGTGCCTTCAAGCATCATATACTTTTTTCAAGCCGGGAAGAGATGTCGTGGGAATACCTTTTCAGTATAACCGGAGCATAATCCTTTGGGAAAATAAAACCCAGTTTGCATCCAAGAGGTAGACTTAAATTTTCTTTCTTGGGACGAGATTCCCTCATTGCCTTTGGGAAGTTATATCCGGCAAAGACAGGTCTCTTGGGATTTGGTGGCTTGGAACTAATTTTGTCGTTAAATCACAAAATGTGTAGGATTAGTCCTTCTTTTAGAGGAATCATCACTGGGTA
This sequence comes from Andricus coriarius, assembly GCA_932066315.1. Classification (NCBI taxonomy): domain Eukaryota; kingdom Metazoa; phylum Arthropoda; class Insecta; order Hymenoptera; family Cynipidae; genus Andricus; species Andricus coriarius. The sequence goes on from CAKNWT010130068.1 coordinate 4,412, forward strand.
TAAAAATAAACTTTATTTCAAAGGTGAAGCATCTCGCGAAATATCCAAAACGCCTGGGACAAAAAAAGGTGTGGACTGGTACCATTTTCATGCATCTAAATTTTGATGAAAATAAAAAAATATCTTTGGGTTCCTTCGAGGTCACATATAACCCGTGCTAATGTATAAAAATATCAACCTATTAATCCTTAACCTCGCACAGGTATTTTAAGCTAAAAAATAATTTAGATTCCTTTGTTGAAAAAAAGCATGAATCATAATTTTTTTTAAAGATTTTTTCAATAAATTCAAATATGTGCGATAATTTTTTACGTGAAAAAGTGAGTTGAAACATGTTTAATGCCCAAATTTCATCAAAATATAATTTTTTGTGCTACATAGTTATAAAAAGGCATTTTGCAATACTAATAACTTCTTTGATATAATTAGTTTAGAAAAATATTTCATTAGACTTTTTCACCCGCTTCTTCACGAAGAATGACCACACGTACCTTGTGATCAAAAAGTACCCGGAATTTCCCATTTAAACAAACCGCGCATGAGATATTGTCAAAACATTTTTTTTCTAGGTGGGCACATCTGTCATCTGTCGCTCAAACATCTGTTTGAGCGCCATCTGTCGGGAGTTTGTGCTTGATAGCTTTGTAAACAAGTCATCGTTTGTTGTGTTCTGCGAATTTCGCAATGTCGAACTTAGTTCAGCAATGAGGTTGGCCTCAAATTTTGTGTTTCTAACAATATATCATGTGCAGTAGCGTGGAAAATGTTAACGGTAGCCTACGGGGAGTTGACAATGTCGAAAACACAAGCGTACGAGTGGTAAAAAGAGCTTAAAGTGGGCCGTACCGGGGTCAATGATTTTCCTCGTTCCGGACGTCCATCCACCTCTGTGACCGACGAAAACATCGACAATTTTAAGAAAATTTTCCTGAAAGATCGTCGTGTGATCATCAGGGAGATAGCAGCCGATCTTGGTGCCACTTTCGGATCGGTTTAGAGCGTTATGCACGATTTTTTGGGCATGAGGCGAGTTGAAGCGCGGCTTGTGCCGAGAGTGCGAGCCGCACCGGCGCACACATCTCATCTTGCACTCGACTATTTGACCAAAAACAACGTTCATACCGTTCCGCAAGCTCCGTATTAACCTGACATGGGTCGTTGTGACTTTTTTCTATTCCCATGACTCAAGTTACCACTTGCCGGAAAGCGTTTTGAGACGCTTGAGGCGATAAAGGAGAATTCGCAGAAGGAGCTGAAGGCGATTCCAAAATCGGCCTATGAAAAGTGTTTTCAAGATTGGAGGAAGCTTTGAAATATGTGTATTGCTTGCGATGGAGATTACTTCGAAGGGAATGAAATGAATATCGATGAATAATTGAACCGTTTTTGTTTTATGGAAGAATTCCGGGTACTTTTTGATCATAAGGTATTTAAAATTTTCAAGTTCATAAATGACTTTTATTTGAAATATTTATTTGTTTTAAACAAATAAGCGTACGTTTTTTTAGCTTTAAATACTTGCGCATCACAAAGAATCAATAATGGCACAAAAAATTAGGTTGAAATTCGTACGCAGGAGCAGGGGTCATATCGACACCTCCATTCAATACTGCTCCACGTTGCGCTTAGGCGATGTACAGCGCCACGTCGCGTTTCGGCGGTGTACAGCAGGGCTCACCAAAAGGCAGTCAGTGACTGCAAATACTGAAATTGGCAGTCGCGAGACTAGGTCAAACAGGCCCGAAAATAGGCCCTCATAAATCTTGTCGTTTGACTGGTCCCTAATCCTTCACGGTAAATTACAGTTTGAAATGAAAAAAATGAAATGTATTGTGAAATTCATGTCGAAAAAAATCAGACCCTTCGGTGTGAACAATGAGCCGCAACGAGCCGTGACCGTAACCCTTTACAGGATTCCTCGAAATCGAAGAAAAAAATGACAGAAAAAATTGGTGGCAGTCATGCACTTGTCGTGTCAGTCAGCTGTATCTGCAGGTCCCATACTTATAAGCCCGTCATGGAGCTATACAGCGACCAAACGCGACGCACAATGGGACAATTTGTCACAACCCGCGTCAATAATCTGTAATCTGGTCAAATTACAATAAAAATTAATAAAACTTAGTGCACCGAAGATTCAGGGTGGCGTCCCATGTTAGCGTCAATTTTGGCGCAAAACACAAAGCGTCAAATCACTAAATATGTTAGCCAATGATATTCTCCTAGTAATCTACAGAAACGCTTTCATTGGTTAAAATGCTAAGTGATTTGACGTTTTGCGTTCACACCTAGTAATAACGCTGCCATAGGACGACACCCTTAGGTATCCCTGAATTCGAATCTGTTGCCACAATTTTACATTTTAAATGACGGTTGTAGTATATGTGCAAAAATGAAGTATTTCAAGTTATCGTGAACAAAAATGAACTTTATTAATTTTTTAATGTTTATTGAAATGAGTAATGTTTGTAAAAAAAGGTTTTTTTGGATCGCGATTACGAACCTGAAGTCATATTTTCAAAATATAAAATCACTGAACCAATATGGTGGACAAAAAGCTTTTAAAAATTATAAATGTTGATCAAATTCGATTCTGGGGATTTTTTGGAGTCGCCAATTAGGAACCTGAGGTCACATTTTTAAAGGTCAAAATGCCCAATCCAATATAGCCGCTCAAAAGATAAATGTGTATTTAAAAGTGTAGAGAAATGAGTAATGCTTATCAAGGTTCGTTCACGAAGGCTTTTTGGGTCGCTGATTACGAATTTAAAGACAGATTTTGAAAATTCAAAATTTTCGATTCAATATGAGAGCGATATGTTTGAAAAGTTTATAAATGTTTAAAACATTCAGTACCTTCGAGGTTTTTGGGTCGCTGGTTACCAGTCTGAAGTCGGATTGTCCAAATTCAAAATAACCGGTTCAACATGGTGGACGAAAATCTTCGAAAGTTTATAAATGTTAATAAGATTCAGTACCTAAGGTTCTTTAGGTGGATCAAGACGACATTAAATTATATTTTCGTACTTTGTAATTTTATTTAAGAAATAATTTGTATTGGAAGTGCCGAATGAGAGAAAGTCTGATATTAGTTGAAAACTTTGTTGACTCGGTCATTGTGAATTTTGAGAATCTGGCTTTAGATTCATAATCGGCAACACAATAAGCCTCCTGGTTTATAAACATTTAATAACTTTTTTATCTTTTGAGCGGCCATATTCGATTTCGTCTTTTTGGTTGAAAATTCAACTGTTTTGTTGAAAATTCGTCTTTTTGACTTGAAAATTCAACAAATATATTGGAATTTATTTTTCTTGTCCAACGATTTTTCTAAATTAAAAATTAAACTATTTTGTCGAACATTTATCTTTTTGGTTTACAATATCATCTCTTACTGTAGAAATTTCACCTTTTGTAGTAAAAATTGCAACCTTCTGATTAAAATCTAATCTTTTTTGGTAGTGAATTAATTTTCTAATTAAAAATTCAACTGTTCAGTAGGAAATTCATATTTTCAGTTCTAAAATTTAACAATTTAATAGAAAATTTAATTTTTTTTGTTAAAAATTCGTTTTTGTTGGATAAATACAGCTGTTTTTAATGTCTACAATCTTTTTTTGTCGAAATATCATCTATTACATTTATCGTTGAAAATTCAACTTTTTAGCTTGAAAGTTAAGGTCATTGGCTGAAATTTGAACTACCTTTCTTAAAAGCTCAGCTTTTTGATTGATTCATAATTTTAGTTCAAAATTCGTTTGCTTTTTTTGTTAAAAATTAATTTTTTTACCTAAAAATGTAAATATTGCGTTAAAAAATCAAATGATTTGTTGAAAATTCCTGGTATGCGTGATTATGGTATGGTAGAAGGATGAAAGAGCCTAGCTAACACGGGCTTTCTGGATCCCTGGGCCGAGGCCTCTCCCGGACCTATTTACAGCTTTGAAATCGAGACAGGAATGACCTGCGGCCCGCATTGCGTCCAAGAAACAGCCCTCCGTTTGATATGGTGGTCTGCAAGCGGATATTTGAACATTGGCTGTCTCACTCAATGCGACCCCCCCCCCCCCTAAGCCATGAGCGTAGAGTGATCGTGCTTGTGGCACTTTGGCACCTAGGGGTGGGGTTGAGTTGCTCCAGAAGATGGTGAGAGCTACGGCGTAGTTCCCGGGTAAACCGTAAGACCCGTCTGAGGAACTCCAGCGACTGGAGGGTTTCAGCCCTTCACTTAAGACAACGTCCTGCCGTATCATCAGGCACGATAGGGCTCAGGAAGAGGACACAGCAGGAGGCACCAAGCATCTCCTAGTTGTGCAGATTCCTGAGTCCCAGACGAGGGCTCTTGCGGCGCTTAACAACAGGCCCTTCTATCACTTTGGACAGGTCAACTCTAGGGTTGCCAGCCAGGGACAGGAGGAGCCTGTTGAGACACAGGAAGATCGGGAGCAGACCTAAATGATTGCTCCTGGTCTCACCATTACCCAGATTAACTTACCTCACAGTAAAGGCGCCTCTGCACTTTTGCAGAGGGGCATGGCTGCGAGGCACACAGGTATCTCGCTAATCCAAGAACCTTGGTTAGTTCGAGATACCATAAGGGGTTTAGGGGGGGCTGGTCTTTTTTGTTACAGGGACCCCAAGGCGGCCAAACCAAGGGTGGATACCCTGGAGATAGCAGCCACGGAAGCCATCAAAGCTACTTATGAAAGTAATTCTCGACCTGCAAGAGTCCGAAAGGCTTAGGAGACACACTGGTGGAATGGGAAACTCGAAGAGCTTCGCAGGGAAAAAGAGAGAGGTTCAGACGTACCAGTAATGGCAAAACGAAGGAACTATGGACCTCATTCACAACGATGAGGGATGAAAACAGGGGTGCAATACGTAAGGCAAAGCAAGGGAGGTGGACCAACTTTTGCACAGACATCGAGAACGGCTAGACTAGATAAGCTGCTTTCTCGAAATCCGAACGCTATTCGCGGCACTCTGAAATTGCCCGGTGGGGATTACTCAGAGTCGGACGGGGACACCTTGGCTCACGTGATCAAGGCACATTTCCTGGTCTTTTCAAGGTTTGGAGAAGTGGGCACGGCACCTCAGAGGCAACCGAAGTCGGCTGCGGCCCATCTGGGCCCGAAACGGCGGCTTGCCAAGGAGATTGTCACCCCTGCCAGGGTCAGGTGGGCCCTGAAGTCCTTCAGCCCTTACAAGTCTCCTGGCCCAGATGGCATATATCCAATCCTCTTACAGAGGGCTGGAGAGACCATCATAGGGCTGCTAGTGAGACTTGCTAGGGCTAGTCTGACGCTGGGACATGTACCGGCGGCATGGAGGGGTACGAGAGTAGTCTTTATTCCGAAAGCAGGTAGGGTCGGTTATACCTCACCCAAGGATTTCCGTCAGTGGAAAGACTTGTGGATAGATATATCCGCGACAAGGTCTTGTCAAGGAGGCCACTTCACAAAAAGCAACACGCCTATAGGGCTGGTCACTCGACGGAGACGGCCCTAAGCGGAGCAGTAAACCCAATTGAAGGACAACTGAAGGAGAAGGGCTTTGCGATTGGAACCTTTATGGACATCGAAGGAGCCTTTAACAACACATCTAGAGAGGTGATCAGGGCGGCCATGATCATACATGGTGTGCCTACTATAATCGTGGAATGGACGTGCCATATGTTGGCCAACAGGAATCTAACTACGACTAAGAGTGATACCACTTTATGTGGAACTGTTGACTCGGGATGTCCGCAGGGAGGAGTTTTATCGCCCTTGCTGTGGTGCCTAGTAGTGGATGAACTACTTCATCTACTCTCGAGTCAGGGTCACCACGGCATAGGCTATGCGGACGATATACTAGTTATCGCGCGTGGCCAGCATCTGGATGCGCTCTTCGGAGTAATCCAGCAAGCACTGATGATAGTGGATTCATGGTGTAAGAAAACTGAACTATTGGTCAATCCGAGTAAGACAGACGCGGTTGTTTTCACCAGAAGGTATAAGTGGGGAACCACGAGTACACTGAAACTTGGAGAACAACTGGAAATCAAAGAACAAGCTAAATATCTAGGAGTAATTCTGGATAAGAAGCTGTTATGGAATGAGCACCTGGAAAACGAGTGCAAGAAGCTAGTAGCAACTCTATGGCTCTGTAGGAGAGCCATAGGGAAAAGCTGTGGCTTGAAGCCGGAGACACTCATGTGGATCTACACAGCGATCTTGCGACCCAGGCTAACCTACGCGGCGGTGGTCTGGTGGAGCAGGGTCGAGCTGTCCACTGTGAAGTCTCGACTGGAAAGGATCAAGGGACTGATTTTGAAAGGCATCACTAATGCCTTGAAGTCGTGACCCACGATGGCACTGGGGGCATTAATAGGGTTGGAGCCCCTCCATCTCACCATCAAGGACGTGGCTGCCAAGGCGGCCTGGAGACTAAATTTGGTAAATGACAGAAGGATCTCGACAGCAGTGAAGATCCCAGTCGACATCGCGAGGCCGACCCTGAACATGCCCAGGGACAAAATGGCCACTCGCTACCTCTTCGACAAGAAGTATCGAGTTAGCCTATCCACGAAGGAGGAATGGGTTAACGGTGATGCACACCTGCCCAGTGATGGAGAAAACTGGTTTACATATGGCTACAAGGCAAAGGAGTATGACAACAAAAGAAACATACGTATCTGCTCAGATAGCAGGGCTGCTATATTGGCCTTGAATGGAACAACGACCACGTCGCTATTAGTATGGAAGTGCTTTGAGGCACTAAATATGCTAGCGACGGAAAACCGACTTACTATGCTATGGATCCCTGGACACAGCGATATCAAGGGCAATGAGATATCGGATAGGCTAGCCAAACTAGCAGCAAGAAGAAATTTTACTGGACCCGAGCCAGTTGTAGGTATTTCCAGTAGGTCAGTCACTGAAGAAATTAACAGTTGGCCGACTGAGGAACATCAGAATGAGTGGGATTTGGTCACTGGTTGCAGACAGGCCAAAACATTCTTGGGCTCAAAGCTTAACTTTAACCGAGCGAGGGAAATACTCAAACTTGGGAGAAAAGAGAACAAAGTCCTAACAGAATTTTTATAGGACATCGGAATCTCTGATATCACAGACATAAGATAGGGCTTGCGGAAAGTCCTCTGTCGTCTGTGCGGAATGGATGATAAAACAGCTACTCACATCCTTTGTCACTGCCCTGCGATTGCGGGGAAACGTCTAACACTTCCTGGCAGTTACTGCATCAGTGAGTCGGAGATATCAGCCAACAACGTGGCTGCGCTCCTCTCCTTATGAAGATGGCTTTGGGGTCACGCTTAGGCTCACAAGAGGACGCAACGGGATTACCCAAGCGTCAGGAGCTATTACGGTCTCAACCCAACTATTAATAATAATTATATATTTGGTTAAAATTGTTTATATTTTGTGAAAATTCGTGTTTTTTTTTGTACAAAATTAATGTTTTCGTTCCAAATGCAACTGTTTATTTTACATTATCAAAAACAAACTATTTGAAAATGCACAATGACAAATTTTCGAATATTCATACGAATATTACTCTGGAGTTCTAAAAATATTTGAAACTAAATCTCTTCAAAAACTTTGGATTTTTGAAATATAACTTAAAACTATATATAATAATATTTGACTTCTTAGAAATTTAAAAAAGTACAATTTAACATTTTTAATTTCAATCCATATATTTCAAATTTGCGTCGAATAATTTTAGAATATCATAACATATTTCTAAAAAAAAAGTGTCAAGACAACTGGTAAAAATAAGGCTTGGTTTTAAAAATATATTTGTTAAAGACAATGCATATTAGTTTCTAATTTATTATTTGAAAAATCTTTACAAATTTATTTTTTACACAAACAAGCGGATTTTTATCAACTTGGGCAGCCTTAATTAGTATTTTAATCCTGTTTTATTAATAATATAAAATATTTTTACGATACAAAAATATCTTTCTAAAAACAAAAGTGTTGAGTCATTCGTTAGAAGGGAATCTTGATAGAAACAATTTCAACATCCCTCATGACTTTTTAAACAATTTTTAATTGTTTAAATAAATGTTACTTCTTTAAACAATTTTTTTTCTAAAACATCTACAAAATTGTATTTTCTAAATAAAATGTAATAGTTGGTAATTGTTTGGATACATTTTTTTAAAAACATATGATTATTTAAACATTTAATTGTTTATCATCAACATTTCTAAAAATTATTTAAACAAATAAAAATTTGTTAAGCATTACAAGAAAGTCATAAGTGATATTAAAATTGTCCATTAGTAATTGTTTATATTTAAAAAAATCTTACCCTCTAGAGTAAAAAAAATGTTTTCAATGCATTTTTGGACCACCCGAGACTGTACATAGGTAGTATGTATTATAATCATAATTTTTAACAAAAAAAGAAAACGAATTTTGAACTCAAATTAAGAATCAACCAAAAAGGTGAGCATTTAAGAAAGATAGTTCAAATTTCAGCCCTGGACCTTAACTTTCAAGCTAAAAAGTTGAATTTCCAACATTAAATGTAATAAATGATATTTCAACAACGAAAAAAGATTGTAATTCGAAATTAAAAACAGCTGGATTTATCCAACAAGAACGAATTTTCAACTAAATAATTAAATTTTCTATTAAATTTTTAAATTTTATAACTGAAAATATGAATTTTCTACAGAACAGTTACATTTTCAAATAGAAAATTAATTTACTACCAAAAAAGATTAGATTTT
>CAKNWT010130173.1:1243-13175 GCA_932066315.1 Andricus coriarius
AGAAGAGGTGCACGGTCTCGCTAAAATGACGATATCTTGGGACCTATAAGAGTCTCCATGAATTTTTTTTTCTTAAAAGAAAGCTGATTTCATAAGGAATCATTGTATCGATATTTAAAAAAAATTAAAAGGGGAGTAATTCACGAAAAATTGAATCAAAATTTTTTTTTTACTTTTTTCCGGGCAAAAAAAATTTTTTTTTCATTAATTGTATTATATTCTTAAAATATATTATTTTAACTCTAACATGTCCAAATTTTATCAAAATCCAATCAGAATTTCCAGAAATATCGATAATTCAAAAAAATGTTACTCCAAAATTCAACATGGCGTAACTTCCGTAATTTTGAACATTTTCGAAAATCCTTGAGGGTCGAAATTTCTTGTGTATAACATCACAATTTTACAAAGTTTTATTAAAATCGAACAATCAACTGCAGATCGTGATATTTCTGACGTGTACTGACCCAAATGTTATTTGTGAATATTTTCGAAGTTATATTTGTGATCAGTGCCTCAAAATACTTTAGTGTACATGGTAAAAAAACAGTAAAAAAAAATTACCATTTTTTGCTGCACCCAATTTACTATAAAGTATAAATATAAATTATATACCATGTAATAGTTTATTTATACTACGTCGCCAATTTAGTCCATAAAAATGGTAAAATAAGCCTTTACGTAATTTTTTAGCAGAATCGAATGGCGCTATTAGTTTTTCCGTATCTAGCATTTAAAAAAAAAATTGTTTAAGCAATTTGAAAATATTTTTTGTTTAAGAAATCATCTACTACTTCTTGCGCTATTAGGGTTTTAATGATTTTATGACAAACTAAATTTTTTGTAGATTTTAAAAATTGAAAAAATTTTAATGAAAAATTCAATTTTAGTTTATATTAGCGATTTTATCAAATTCATTTTTCACTTTTAAGCCTTCTATTTGTCTCGTAACATTTCTGGTATTTCACTGATATATTTTCGTCTTAATTAGAGTGTAAAAAATCCATTTTAAAAATGAAATGTTTTCATGGTCCTTACATGGGTATGACTGCAAGGAAATTTTAATGAGCATTTTCTCGGAAAGTATCAACTTTTTCCAACATTTTATTCTATGGATCTACAGAGCTCCATAAACACTCGAAGGTACTTTTTCATTTGTTATTTTTAAATAATTCAAATTTTGAGAACGCTTTTATGCTCTACTGAAAATCTTTTTTCTTTGCACTGAAATGGATCTGCCGTGACACCCTTCAATTTTTCTTCAGAAAAAAATGTGATTGGATTTTCAATACTGCAATAAATACGAAATATTTTAATTCAAAATATTAAAATTCTTACGATTAATTATATTAGTTACATAATTAATGCTTTGAATTCTTACTATTTTTTCAAAATTTCAATTATTAAACTTGTGTATTGAAATCTGTATAATTTTGAAGTTTTCTGAAACTTTCTTCAAATTTATTTGAATGATTTATTTTAATTTGTACAATTTGCACTGAAGTTTCACATCATCCAAATTTACAAGTTTATAAAATACAATTTTTTATTTTCAAACGCCTTACATTTAAAATTGCGTATTTTTAATTGATTTCCAATCGATATTATTCTTTTAAGACTACTTTCAAAGTAGAAATTGTTACTATTTTAACTGAAAAGTTATGCAATTTTGAAATCTCAAAGATTTAAAATGTTTCAATTTGTAATGATTAACTTTTATTGTCCTCAAGATCATTTTATCCACATTATTTAATAGAAAAAAATGCAAAAAGGTACACAAAGCGTTCTAGACATCAAAGATTTTTAATTGCTAAATTTAAGAAATTTCAAACAAATAAAATAATGAAAAGGTTCAACGTCATAATTCATCCATTTAACTTTTTCTATACCAAAAAATTTGAGAAATAGAATAAAAATAATTAAATTAATTTGAAAATTTCCTTCAATTAAAAATTTGTTTTCAGTCACTTTCCCACTTTTAATTAGAAATTTTGAGTTTTGCAACTTGACAATTATCTGATTGAAAAAACTTCAAGTTTGAAAATTCTACATGTGGAGTGTTTCAAATTGTAACATCTCGAGTTAAAAATGGTTAATTCAAAAGTAGTTTCATCCTGACGTATTCAAATTTAAAATTGTTTACTTCGGGAGGCTTGAATGCTTAATGTTTAAGATTGAAGGCTTCATTAATTTCTCACTTTCGGACATTTCAGATTATGAAGTTTTCAATTTTGAAAGATATTACAAGTATTTTATAAATTTCAAGGAATATCAAAGTATTTTAAATAGTTTAGGGTCTTTTAAAACATCATTATTTTTAAAAACCTGACTAAATTAGCCTAAAATATCGAGTCAGCTTTGAAATTGAAAATTTTAACTGAACACTCACTTAAAAAAAAAAATCATGAAAGGCTCTAAAAATCTTAAGACACAAATGAGAGATAGCTGCTAAAACATTTTTTGAATTTCTGGTTATTGGATGCCGAAAACAAAGACTTGTAGTCATGAAACTTATTTTGTAAATTCTTCTTGAAATTATTTTATTTTTTTAATTTGAGAGTACGAAAGGGAATGTTTGGTTAAAAAAAATTTGGATTTGAAGTGTCTCTATTTTAAAGCCATTCTCTAAGGATTGGGGTTGTAATTTAAAAAGGTTTGTCGCCTAAAAAATGTCTGAAAGACTCTTTTGTATTTTTTAAAGATCATTATTGTTAAAAACCTAACTAATTTAGCCTAAACATCGTACACACAAATCACAGAGAGCTTTTTAAATATTTTGTTTATTTTGCCTTAACAAAAATCGTTTTATTTTCTGGTGCTTGAAAAGTGGAGTTTTTTTTTTGAGGGTAGAAAAAAATCTCTCCAGAAATCGTTTCGAGAGGTTTAAGCTACGTTTAATTCTGAAGATGGGAATTCTGGGTGGCTCTCCTAAAGATTTATGTGAAGGTACACGCGTGTGAATTTCAGGTACCTTTTCCATGAATAAAGTTGTCATCGCATTCATGAAACCTGCTCCACTTAAATTTATATCGGTCTGCATTTAATATTTCCCTGTCGCTTTTACCCCAGACTTGATATATGCGTTTGGAAATTCTAATTTAAATGTACACAGACCTCAGACTCATTTTGGCGTAACTTTTTTTTAAATCTAATATACAATGTACATTAGGGTAATTAAAAAAATTATTTTCGTGAATGAAGACGTACACTAACCTAAGTTGAACTCATTTTTAAGGAAAATAATAAATTTTTCTTACTTATCATTATTTCTATAATAACTCAATTTTTAAAATATACTCATTGAATTTTGTAATTGGCACACCGTGTGCCAAATTCTTATCGAAAAGTGTGGAAAAAGTAAGATAAAATAATTATAAAATGGTTTACTAATTTTTAAATTATTTTTTGCCTTATAAAATGAATCAGCCTAATATAAATCTTCCATAAAATCGGGTGAAATATTTTCAAATTATTTTAAAATACCCTTAAAGAATTGAAGTCTTTTAAAACCCCCTGAAATATATTGAAATACTCTGAAATTCTTGAAAAACTCGTCTATCTTTTTAAGTCCCTTGAAATTTCTTAAATTCCTAGAAGTCCCTTGAAATTTAATTTCATTCATTCCCTACAATTCTTTAGAAATGCGTGGTAATCCCTCGAAATATTTTTAATATCATGGATATATATATATATATATATATATATATATATATATATATATCCCGGATCCCTTGAATCTGGTGAAATCCCTAGTAATCCCAGAAAAATCAAGTAAAATTCCATTAATCAACTTAAACCTTATATTATCTTTCAAAATTCTTGAACAAATTATGAAAATCTTTGAAATCCTTTGAAATCAAGTTATATACCATAAAATCTTATAAAGCCCCTTGAAATCCTATGAAAAATTTTATATTTTCTAAAATTCCTCAGAATCTTTTCGAATACCCTGAAATTTGTAATATCTCTTGAAATTTCTATAATCCTATGAAATTCTTTGAAACATTATAAAACTCCTCGGAATCTTTTAAAATTTACAAAATTCTTTAAAACCCCTTTCAAATTAAAAAAATTCATGAAATCTTGTAAAATCCATAGAAATATTTTAAAATCCCGTACAATTGAAATCTTCTAATGATACATCATAATACATCATAAAGGAAATAGTATGAAAATAATTGAAAATTCTCAACTCTATCAGATAATGTTTAAATAAAATGAATTTAAAATCATTCATCTATTTAGTGAAATTTGAAAATAAATTTGGATATAATTTGCATGTGGACGAGGTGCGAATAACCGTTTCGCTTTGACCTGCAAAAGGATCCACAAGACAACTCGATAAATGCAAATTTAAACTCTATTATTAGAACTTCAAAAGAGTGAATATTCGTTGGAAAATTGCAGTCTAATTTGCAGTATATCCAAAGGGAGAGATCAGCCCTGAGCTTAGCGGATTTTACCCCTTTTCGCTCTTCATAGAATGGAGAATTTTTCTAGGTCAATGTAAGGTTTAAAGTTTTACTGGAAAAGAATAAAGGGAGAAGATGAACTAATATATCCTTTACGAGAATGGGGAATTCTGGATATTGAGGATAGATAGAAATATATACTCAGATCGTAAACTTCAATACTTTCTTCTCATAGTGTCGCCATCACTATCGAGAAACAATTTTCTATTGATCGTTTGGTGTCTTTACAGCTTCTAGGCAGGAGAAACAGAACAATAAAAGCTTCGATTGTCAATGGACTGTAAAGTAGGCGGAAAGGCTCTTCCTTGCAATAAAATTTAGGTGGAAGAGAATAATAGCTGGGGTTGGTAAAATGCGAAAGTTCGGATTTAATTACTCTAAGTTTCAAGAATTGCCAGATACAAGGGAAACCCACCAAACCAATGAGAAACGAGTTGATTTGCTGTTCTCTACTGACATTTAATTATATTTTCTCGACGCTTTAATAATATCTTTAAATTAATGCATGTTGCGGATTCAGAATTAAATTAAAAATTTTAATTAAAAGTGGATCAGGAATTGCGAACTTTGAATTGTGCTCGCGTTATTTCGGTCAATAAAAATTTAGTAGCAGTCCACGACTCGTCCTCACACCTGGTAAGAATATTTTTCAAATTAATATTATCAGTTTATCATACCGATATTGGGGGAAAGTTCCTCGAAAAATAATAGTATTAATTAAAATTGAAATTTAAACAAAAAATTAAAATTTTAATGACAAATTTCCTCCCCTTTTACCTATGATCCCTTAATTCGGGGCGATCTACGTTTCGTCCTCATACCTGCTTCAGGACAAGATAGTAAGCACTGTTTAGCCCTTGTTAATCCCCCGTGGTGACGACAGACAGTCCCCTACCACCAAACATGAAGCAATGTAATTGATACTCGAAAAACTATTTTCTGAATGATTTCCCGATTTTCCAGTCCGATCAGGATTCGGCTTCTTCTAGGCTTAAGGGGATTTATTAGAGTCAGAAAACGGTATTCCAGTTTCTGGCCGCCCGGTTGAATATTTTTGTCTGATTTTTTACATACGTCATCTGAATATTATTCTGTTTTGCTGAAAAGAGCCGGTTTTTCGAAAAAATATTAATATTTTGCTTGATAATCAAAAATGTAAGTAGAATAGCAGTGACGCTCAGTGTTAGCTTTGTCTGTGTTTTATGAGCTTGCTGTTCGACCTTTTCAAACGAGAGTAGGCAGATACCCCATAAGTAGTTGAATCATCCGGAACGAATGATGAAAGCATGGCTTGATTCAATTTTAAATAGCAGAGTTAGTTTATTCATATGATTAGAAGAAAGTGAAAAAAAGATTCATGAAAATCGGTTAATATCTTTTTTTTATTTAGGTCGTTGACAATCTATTCACGGCGATTATTATTAAATAGACCATTTTTATATATTTTAAATTGTCCTCATCATAAATATTCCCTCTTCTGAAAATTCCTTTATTAATCACTAAATGATGTTACTTATAAGTATAATTAAATATTTGTGTCCAAGATTTTTTATTTCATCCTTACTATAATTAATACTTTGAATGTAAATTAGAAACAAACTATTTATAAATCCATCATAACCAATTTTTTAATATCAAGAATTCTAGAAAATTTTGAAACGAAATCTCTTAAAATTCTCATAATCTTTCAAAAAAACTTTAAGTTCTTCGAAATTTTTCGATGCCTTCGTATCCCTTGAATTCTTTGGAAATAGTGATAATCCACTATAATATGTAGAAATCATTTGAAATTCTGTGAATATACATTTTTGAATTATTTATTAAACTTTTAAAAACCGTTGAAATCAAATGCACTATTTTAGTTACCTTTAAATAATCCTAAAATCAAGTAATAATTGTGATAATACGTCTTAAAAAATGACAATTTTTATTCAAATTTGAATTAAAGAATCTTCAGTCTGGATAGACAGAATATCAAACTTTATTATAGTAAATATCAAAATGATTTAATTTGTATATAATAACGTAGATTCAGCGAAAAAATATTTTAACTTTAAAGGTTTATTTAAATCTTAAATAGTTTAGTTTGAAATTAGTGAAAATTAAAAAAGTGAAATTAATTGTAATAAATAATTCTGTGAGTTAAAAAAAACCTTTACTACTTGCGGTAACAGATTCTACTTTTGATTCGAATATTTTGTAGGTGTAAAATGAACAACTGTAATTTCAAATATCTTATATTTAAAGAAGGGGAAGTTTTTTGAGAACAGGGGAAAAACGGAAACACAGGGAAATAGGAAAAACTTTGAACCCTGGAGATTTAATATTGACAAGTAGCATACTCTTAGATTCTTTTGTAACCTGTGGTTAATTATCTCGGAAGTATACAATTTCTTAAAGGACATCCAACTTTAAAAGAAAAAATGATCTGAAATCCTGCCTACGACTGTTCAGATTTTAACCCCCTAAACTCTTTTATTTCCAGATAAATATACCTGTAAAAAGTTTCATCTTTATAATCAGGAACACTCTTTTTCACCCGATATATGGAATCCACCTTTTTCAAATCGTATAAATAACCAACTTCTGAGATGAGCGATTACATTCTTAAGTGAGATATAAAAAAATTCCATCACCATAAATTTTTTAGATCTTTTCTCCGGCTAACCTTTATATTAAAAAGTTCATAAAAAGGCTCCCAAATTTTCAAACTCCCTGATTGAATGACTTGCTTAAAAATGCACAAATCACATTACGAAAAAAGTCGTTTTCCATGAAAATAGAGCGTATGATTTTAAGTCGATATATATTGAATTTTCAACCAAAAGCGATAAATTTTCAACCCAAAGAGGAATTTTGAACAGAAGAGTTGAGTTTTCTAGATAAAAAGTTGAATTGTTTTGAGAATGGTTGACTTTTGAATCAAATAATTGCATTTCTAACCAAATAGTTGAATAATCAATTAATTAGTTAAATCTTTAAACAAAAATATTCAGCTTCAACCAAATAATTAAATTCTTAACCAAAAAGTTGAATTTTCTAGTAAAAAAGATCAATTTTTTTAGAAGAAGGGAATTTTTATCAAAAATTTGAATTTTTAACCAAACAGTTGCATTTTTCTTTTAGGAGAACTTTTAATAAAAAGAGAAGGATTTTCAATAAAAAAAGAAAGATGCATTTAAAAAAAAAGTTGAATGTTCAAGCCAAATAGGGGACATTTTAGAAGAACATTGAATTATCAACCGAAAAAGATAACTTTTCATCAAAAAATATAATTTTCAACCCAGAAAGAGAAATTTTCAACCAGATAGTAGAACTTTATATAATAAAAGATGAATTTTCAATTAATAAGGAAGATTTTTTTTATCCAAACAAGAAGAATTTTCAACTAAACAGTTGAGTATTCGACCAGAAAAGATGAGTTTTTAACCAAATAATTGAAACTTGAACCAAATAGTGAAATTTTCAACATGCGGAGACAAATTTTCAACTAAATGGTCGAATTTTCAAACAAAAAATATTAAAATTTAACCACAAACAGTTGCATTTTCAATCAAATAGCTGAATAGGGGAAAGAGTGTGATGGCTGTAACTAAACTTTAATATATTGACTTCTCTTACTTGATAAACATTTTTACAAAAATTTCCTACCGGTCAAAATATTAATTTCCGGTCAAAATTGTGGGTCACTTGTACCATTATTTGATAAACCATAAGGTTTTTTATTGAAAATTAAGCAATATTCCCGGTCATTTCCCGGTTTCTCAGTCCAGTAGACATACTCAATAATGAAAAATAACTAGGGGAATGAAGATAAGGAAGGGGTGTACGATGATGGAAAATGTCGGTAGGAAGGGGTAGGAATGAGGTGCAAGGAGTCGGCAGTTGGAGGGTGTCATTGTTACAATAAAGGAATTAGGGGTCAATGGTGTAGAGCAGTCGCAGAGAGTGTGTAAATAAAGAAGGTGTAATAAATAAAAATAATTAGAGGAGATGAGAATAAGGGAGGAGTGGAGAGAAGTATGGGGGGAGGATGGTCGGAGGAGGATATAAGAAAGTTGGAAGTTGGAGGGGCTTTAGGAATAAAGGGTGAATAAATAACAGGGGGTATAGAGGGGATACATTGAGAGGGATGTAACAAAAAAGAATAATTAAGGTATTAAGTGGTGGAGAGATGGAGGAAAAGTATATCCAGGAGGGGGTAGGAAAAGATAAGAGGAGAATAATTGGGCCGAAGATGGTCAGATTGGTCAGCAGCTCATGATTCTTGATAGCGTTGGTCAGATATTTCTATAAGATCGGTAGACTAATATAATCATTTTGGATTCTATGAAAGGAATAAAGCCATATTTCGCCATCATAAATGTAAAAATTTTAGGTCACTGGTTCGATGTTTACTCCTTTTATTGTGCAATATTGAAAGCAAGGGAAGTTGACTTCGAAAGACATGGAAATGTGGAAGTAAATATTTAGTGCACTCACGAAAGGAGGTGGGGGTAAAGCGCTTAAATGAAGATGAAAAAGGTACCGGTTATAAAGTAAGATTGGGTGGCGTATCATTCCTTTTTCCCCTTTAATGAAAATTCTGAGATCCTGCTTCGCTTCATACTATATACATGACTCAAGAGCGAGTGGAGTTGCATCAGCTTTTCTCCATCCACCGTAAAAAATACCGCGAAGAAGAGCTTTCACCAGCGTGAGAGACAATCTGTTCGAATTTTTCGGGCTCAAGGGGAAGCTCGAAATTACGTGGAGGATGGGTTAAGGCGATTTCCGTTATCGTCGCCGATGATCGTATCTCTTCAAAGAATGATCTAGGAGAGTCTCTTTTCCTTCTCTGCCTTTCCTGCTTTCGTGAAAGGACTTTGTTGGAAAAGGTTTCAGAGTGAACTTCACTATCCTGTCACTACTATTTCTCTGCGAACGACAATCGAGGAATTCCCGAAATGGCAGTACTATTGGCGCTGCAGTTTCCAACGAGAATCCCATATTAAGTTTCTGGAATTCCAGAATCGACGAGTATCACGTGTCGAAGAAATCTAAGTAAAATCAACTGCTGAATATAAAAGAAGAGGATTTTGTAGCTGTCAGGCACTATTACTTTTCCAACAACAACAAAATAGGTCAAACCAATACGAGGTGGATATCAGTTCCAAAAAGTGATTGAGTTTTAAAGCAACAGCTCTGTAGTATTTTTTATGAGTGTAAATATTAAAAAAGTGTTTTACAATTCTGTTTACCACCTACATGCTATTTTTGAATTGAAAATGTGTTTATGAGATGAAGATGAAAATTTTGTCCGCTGACAGATTATTAGTTTTTAAGGAATTAATCATTTTCTTAATTTTCATCGAAAATATGTCTTTAAGTGTTTTCCTGAAAAGTGTCTTTCAATACGAGGCGAGTAAAGTAAAATTTATTATAATAATTATTGGCAGATAAGGCTTGGGTATCAAGGTAATTATTCTGCTTCTACGTTCCGAGCACAAACAAGCAAGTGCTACCAACCAGATAACTTTTAAATAAATAAACAGGTTCATGCCTTTCACAAACTGATTGTCATGGTTGCATGTTATGTAGGAGACAGTTTTGAGCTTGTCTTGTACCATTTTTATTTTATTATTATTATTTATTATACCATTAAGCCAAATCCCTTTCGGGGTAAGCGTGACTCACTCGGTTGTAGCCTCGTTATACTGTCGAGGATAAAAGAATTCAGTGTGCGAGGCGAGATAAGGGGAGGTTGGGGGTATAAATTTGTAGATTAATCTAGAATTTCCATATTGCTTATTCAGACAATACGTTCTTTATACAACGCTGATCCATCCCAGGTAGCTGATCAATCTCTCTAGCAATCACCCCAGGCGAAGAGCTCCACAAAGTCACCATGTGAAGCTCTCCGCGCGGGCCTATTGGTATCCAAGGTCTTTCGTTCCAGGTGTCTCTCACTCCACTGATACTCTTTATTATGCATCTCTTATGAACTGTTTGACGCCATTCTTTACTGTCCTGGCATACCTCTTTAGCTTCCTTTACGTCCATACGTTTTCTGATACAAGCTCTTGTGTTTCTATGGCTTTTTATATCTTTTCAACTTAAGGTATCTTTCACACATTCCCACCATTCTTTCCTCGGTCAGCCTCTGGGTATGCTGCGATTTACTTTACCCAAATATATTTGTCTCGTCAGCCATTCTTCTTTCATTTTCTCAACATGCCCAAACCATCTCAACAAATTTTTTAAACATTTGTCAAACAGTGTTTCCTCTCAATCAAATTCTTTAAGAATCCTCTCATTACTGACTTTATACGTTATCGTTTTACCGCAGACATTGTGCAGGAATTTCATGCCAACCGCGTTAATTTTACTCTTATCCTTGTCATTATAGGCCCCGGTCTCGCTACCGTACAGCACAGTGAGTACAAGTACAGAATTATATATTGCTATTTGAACTCGTTTATGCGCCTGTCTATAATATATTGAAAAATAATCACTGTATAAATGAACAAAAGTTTTTGAATAACAATTTTGGATTAATGTTTCAATATCTATATCCTTCGACCAGCTTTAATTTGGTATGTATTACAATATTAGGAGTTCAAAAGTTTTTATATCCACCTCGTATCTTTTTCGCCTAGATAATGTTTAAGAAAGAATAAACAGATTTTTAATACATTACTAGGTATTTGGTAATTGTTTACTTTCATGAGTTTTCCGAATGTTACAGTAAATGGTTTAAAACTTTCGGGAGAATCTTTTTTCTAGTCCAAAAATAAAATATCAATCTCGGGAGACCAAAAAACATTTGTCGTTTGCCCCGGAAAAATACCAAAGTAATCAAAATTTTCTTCATATTTTATTATTAAGGTACACTGTTAGAGATTTATATAACGATTTTACCATAAATGTATTGGAAGCAATATGTATATACGTGTTGTAAATTTAATATACCATCTATTGTAGAATTAATATACATGTATAGTAAAACACAGTGCGTGAAAGTTGAAAGTTCTTTGATGCACCCAAATCTGGTCAAATATTTGAAACTAAAGTAATAAACTAACATTCATCGACTAAATTCTTATTTATAATCAAAGTGCAACGTACGGGTGGAATTTTCTTCAAAATTCACTGTAAATGTCAAAATTTTAACGTGAGTACTAGACGTGTGCATTTTGTCGGACCGAATTTCGATTTTTCGATTCGACCCTTACTTCGGTCGGATCGGTTTATTTCGATTCGATCGGCGCCTCGATCGAATGTCGAAAATGTGACATTCGATCCGTACTCCGGTCGGATCGTTTTATTTCGATTCGATGGACCCACCGATCGGATGTCGAAAATTCGACATCCGATCCGTTCTCCTTCGGATCGGTTTATTTCGATTCGATCGGCGCCTCGATCGAATGTCGAAAATCCGACATCCGATCCGTGCTCCTTCGGATCGGTTTATTTCGATT
>CAKNWT010130179.1:1188-13088 GCA_932066315.1 Andricus coriarius
TTTTTATAAATATTCGACAAACATATAAAATCAATGAAAATACGAGATATATGATTAAATATAAATAATATTTCGAGATCGCTGGTAATTATAATAAAATACTCATCGATCATTGGTGTACTTCATTGGATGACGTGTGATGAAAATGTTGCCATTATCGAGACAAGAATTGAAGGATTATTCAAATGATTGGTATTTTCGTAGGTGAGAAAATCCTCATCTTTTCCGATTAAGAGCAAGTATTAGGAGCACATTTCGAGAGAAGGCCTTGATTATATCCATCGATGATTATTTATTGACAATAACCCAATTGGAGTTCCAGATATATAAATTTGCCACGCTGTAATTTTCGCAAAGAACCACGGATTTACAATCGACACAAAAAAAAACTAAGATTTTCATAAACCCACGTATTGACAAACAATATGTTACCTGTTTAGACGCAGAGGCGAAGCTCCAAACAAACGTAGCAAAAAATGGAATTTACCACAATAAAATGTAATATAATTTAAACTTCAAGAGCAAAATTACTATTCACAAGCGTCTCTTAAGTAGAAATGACCAACTCTCGTCTCGCGCTTACAGCTCTCCCTACTCCAATTGCCGAAAATTTAATTAACCAATCATACGATACATTATTACCTCCGGCACACATTCATATCATGAACTAAATACTAGTAAATCTCCGTTCGTCGTATGTTCGCATTTTCAAGTTTCAGGAACCAAACATTTTGCGCGAATATTTCAATCATTTTTCCTTACAAAATGAAAAATGCCAGTAGATCTTACACTGATCATTCTCCACAACGGACTCGAGTGGGTTCGCCACATTTTCTTCTTCTTCTTCTTATTATTATTATTATTATGTTATTGTTTTTAAACTTTTTCTCGGGAGAACTCGGGTTTTCATTATTAGCCACGTACTAAGTCAAGTCCCTGATGAGATAAAGATGTTAGGCATTTAATAAGCTGTGTTGATACGCCGAGAGTGTTCAAGGTAACATTAACCGCCTCTGAATGCTTTTTTTAGACCTACCATCTGTAACTTAGCATAAGGTTTTAATCGCTTACTTCCTGATGACCTAGGAAGTTTCTAACAATGCGACAGGTGTTTAGTATAACCGCCTTTTGGGCTGCTGCTAGTGCCTTATTGACTCCTAGATGTTTGAGACGTATAGTGCATCTTGCGTGCACATTGCCTGTAGCCGAAATAACACTCGGACGAATAGATGCACGTTTCACATTCCTCCATATTGTCGTTACTTTATGCCCTAACTCGCTATACTTATGGATCTTGGTTGCATAGGTTGCCAGCAAATTCCGGTGAAGCGGACAAAAAGTTTAATGATATAGACATTCCCGCCTTCTTTCTTACGCAACACGATGTCGGTTTGATTGGCTCGGATATCATGATCTGTCTGGATACTGACATCCCAGTATAAGATGTAGTCCTCGTTTTCTAAAACGTGCACGAAAATATATCTATAGAAAAGCATCCATTCTGTTAAGAGTACTAGGATTAGGGTAAGTTGTTGATGTGCAATGACCCTTGCATCATTTCGTATGTGCGTGTACTCACTCTAAGTCATTTAATTATACCTTTCGTATAATTATACATTGTACATTATACATTCTCCTTGGCAGGTATCCTCCCGGAACCGCTTTGGCATTACTTGAGGTGGTGTCATTTCTTTGCCTACTAGGGCTTCTTCTGGTTTTCTCTTTTCTTTGGCCTCTTATTCCAACCATGATGCTCCTGTTGGTTCTCTTCTTCACCGTGCCTCCCGGAACATGAAGCATCTCATGGTCCCCGAAAGATGGTCTGTCCGGGATCCTCCCTCTTTTCCAGCGCACAGATAGCATTTTGGTCTGCTGTTGCAGTCCACAACTCTGTGCCCCTCTTCGCCGCATCTCCATCAATAATGTGATCGATGGATTCGTTGTTATCTCCACACAATAGGCACCTGTCAACCATGTCTTGATGTAACACGTACTTGTGATATTTTCTGGTGCTGACAACCCTGTCCTGAATCGTTACCACGAATACCTGTTTCCGGAAACAGGACGACCTTTTAGTCAAACATAGGATATCTCTCTGTCCACTTCATGTTGTTCTAAAGTTTTAGGGTACTCGCCGTGGATGGCTTTTTGTGTCCATAGTGCGTGTAATCGAGATCCGCTTCACAACGAATTCCGAGAATTCTTTAGAACCGATCTGAGTCTTGTTGTAAAGACAGTCATTAGGCTTTTCTTAGCTATCTTATGCTGAATAACAGAATACCCAGATGTTTATATGACCCGCCCTCAGTCATTGCCTTGGTGTCATCCCCGTTCTCGTTCTCTGCATTTATCTAGTCCGAAAGCTGTTATTAAAGAGAACGCCCATGACGTCCAGTCGACTATGCCTGACTAGATGGTATGTCAGGATAGTCATGACGCTCCTCTAGCAAGCCAAGAAACAAGGTCATAATCCTACTTACTTTTTCCAGGAGGCCAGACCCTTCGTCAGAACGTATGATCATTTGAATTAGAGATAACGTAACGTAGGATGATATTGAAGGAAGTGTAGCGGCAGAACAAAACACGCTAGAGAAGATGGTTCGTTCGCGAAAGGTTTCTTACTCTATAAATAAAAACTAAGTGTAATTTCGGCTACAGGCAACGTAATTTCTTCAATTGAACGTAGGCTTTAATTAACAGTTAAAGTCCGAGAAATTAATCTTTCGGAATAGTAAATTCACACGATTATGCATTTCGAAATAATTCATCAAAATTCTACATTACTCATCTCTTCAAATAAATTCACTGTACTTAAAATTAAAGCTCTATACGCAGATGATCCACGAACCTTGAAATCTTATTATTAAAAGCTAACATCTTTACTAATATCACCCAATTAATAGGGGACTCAAGGGCATTAGCAGTTACAATATTTCAGGATCAAATTCGAGAATTTTAACATAACGTACGAAAGATAATAACGAAATCTAGTAGCCACGTGCACAGAGGTTTTCCCAGGGTTTTAAGCAAAAGATCTTAACGGCTCAAAAGTTTCACAGCAAATGTCGAAGATAATTTTATTGAAAGGCGATTCTCCGGTCGACTACGAGATTCTCCTGGCCTGCCGCCATATTTGAATCTAATCATCGCGGATTGTTTGCAAGTCAGGCGCAAAACCACTGCGCAAGATTACAGCAGGATAATGTTCGTGATTGTATTTTCGCCAAATGCCAATAGTTTATATAAAAAATAATTGATCTGAGATGCCGTTCTTCCTCTCCGATAAAACTCTCCGGAAAACGTATTTTGTTCTCGCTCATCGTCGCACGAGTCTCACTAGCGATGCTAGAGGTCGTCGACGAATCCTTCTCTAACCTAACGTCAACCAAAATTCTGATAGTAACTCTGCGATGATTTCCGGGCAAGGGCAAGTTATTAGGTTGGGCGCAATGACTGATGTTTCTTGACGACAGAATTTTAATTCGACCGATGTACATTCTAAGTAGAAACATCGGATCTAAAAATTCATCGGACATATCCTTGGTCATCAAAGTACTTTGGTGCTCCCACGATGTTGATGAACTCCAAGAAAATTAGACGAAACCAGCAAAATTGTGTTATCAGCAATAAGAGTGATAAGGTTCCAAAAAAGATAAGAGGGAGGGATTTAGAAGGTATAGGAGGAATTTGAGATCAGCTACCCGATAGAAATATGGGTTTCACCAGCCTAAATTGAAGAATTTTGGTGATTCTGGGGCTTGGCGTGACATAAAAATCTTCCATTTTGCAGAACAGTAGGGGCAGTCGATAACATTCAAATTTATTACTCTACAGTGGTAGCAGAAGTGTCCCAGGGGTATTTTAATTCGAACGCAGCCATGGAATGGACTACGACTATTTCAACAACCTTCCCTCTCGACATGAGGCCTATGGGCGGTGACTGAGTTTACGGCTGGAGGGGTATCGAACCTGATCTCCAGGAGTTACGGTGAGGATTTCTTTATAGCTTACATCCTAGTTGTTACAACGCTTCATTCGACAGTGCCCCCCTCCTGGGAGATTCGTCGAACAAAGTATGTTCTTTCAGAAGGAGTTTCTGAACATGAGCGTCTCCTAGATTTGGGATTTCTTTTGCCGTACTCTTCTTTCCAGGTGGATTGTTAAGGTGGTAGAATTTTTCATTTGTCTTGGAGTGGAACGATTGGATCCCGGAGGTCTAACTGGACTTCTATACTTCTAGTTCCATGTTGAGCAGGAACTTAAGTAGAAGCGTCTGCTCTAGTCACTTCTGGTAGGGCTGGAATAATATTAATACCTTTCTTTGTAGTAGACCGGGTGTTTCTCTTCCGTTTTAGCTATGATACGGGTGGGCTCGACACATTTGGATTACCATAGCTGCTTCTGAACTTTGAAGTGTACGTTTTGACGTACTCCCAGCCAGGCTCAGATTTGAAGAACTCATGATCTTGCTCGGTCATCGATGTTTAACTCGTTCTGGGATTTTGTTTTGCCAAGTCAGCTTCGAATTGAGCAATTTCTCCATTCTTGTCAGCTATGACTGTAATTAATTTCTCGATGAAGTCATCATGCTCCTGGGTCATCTTTCTCTTTGTCATCGCGTGCACTGTAAAAAAAGTTGGTGCAAATTTACATCCTTCGACGATGGAAATAATTCGATCGGTGTGGCACATAGTAAATAAGCAGGATTCTGTAAAAATACATATTTTGCTCCTCAACCTGCGTCCGCCGTAAAGAAATATATGCAGGACGTAAATTTCCCGTCGTCGACCGTGAAATTACGTACGGGTCGGAAATCTCCGAAATCTCGTTAAATTTTATCTTCAGCTTTTATAATCGAATAAATATTTCGAGATGAGGTTCCCCAAAAACTTTTCGATTATTCAAATTTCAATCATTTTTTCATATCTGACTTATTCCTAACGTTCCCTGATGAACAAATTTCCCTGAATTTTCTCTGATTTGCAGTTTTTCTCTAACCTGCGGCCACCTTGCTGCTATTCACAACCTTTCACAGGGGTGAAAATATTTTAAAGCTATTTTCTGTATTTAAGGGAGAAAGCGGGATATAACCACTTGACAGTCTCAAAATTTAAAATTCATTTCTTTCGAGTGAAAGAACAAATTATATTTACATATTCACCGCAACGCGACATGACGTGCAAAACAACGTAAACAAGGATGCACACGAATGAAATGGGCACCCACTGGTAAGAGGCCGTTCGGGCGTCTCCGGAACTCATCGTCTGGCACGAATTATACTCGAGAGTCCCGAATGGTCCAAATTTACGTCCTGCCCATAATTCTGCAGCGTTCCTCCGTGCGGATTTACTCCCCCGCGATAGAAAAGCACACATCGTCAAAATTTACATATACTTTCGTAGAATTAAAGACCCAAGTCAATTTATCACCTTACGTAAACTTACTATGTCCCACGCCGATCGAATATTTTCCATCATCAGACGTAGTAATTTTACAGTCGACTGCAAACAGAACAACCTTCGTTCTATATTCACGTTGTTACCTGAAGTGAAATCACACTAGATTGCAAATAAGTACTGTAGTATCGTAAATTAATCAGGTTATACATTGTAATTTTAAAATGCACTGCACGTATAATTACTAGCTGATTGTAAATATCACCAAAGCTTTTTTTTACAGTGTGGAACGGCTTTCCATTCGCTTCAATCCCAAACTAGAGTCGATATAACGTGATCTGGGCGCTAGTGGTAAAGTCTATTATCAGCAACTTTCTAATTCAGGAAAAGAAGAAATAGCAAGAAATCGGCGAAAATTCGTATTCTAATAACGATAGAGCCCATCTTGCTAACTTACAGCTAAGTTTTTAAGGTTGTGTAACAGCGAGGTATTCTTTTTCGGTTGTATTGTACTGTTATTCAGCTATGAATAGAGTTCTACTCGCATACTGGCATTAGCCTCTAATTCGAAAGGAACACCTAAGTTGAGACAGGACAATACTGGAGCATTCGCTACATAAGTTCTTATATCTTCAAGAGCCAATTTTTGGTATTTTTCACAAATGCATTTTTGTTTCTTTGGAAGTAATTTTGTCCGTCGTGATCCTAACGTCGTGTAATTCGGAATGAATCTGCGGTACCACGAAGATATTCCTAAAAAATAACCTAAACCTTTCTATCTGTAAGGAGCGGGATGTTCAAGTGTAGGAGCTACTTCATCAGGGTCTACTTGCAACCCTCTTTCATTAACAAGAAAACTGCGATATTGGACTAATAATACGCAAAATGCACATTTATTGGGGTTGATTTTAGGTCCAGCATCTTTAATATTATTGAGTACTTTGTACAACCAATCCAAATGCTCCTCGAAGTTTTTTATCACTATTATTATGTCCTCTAGATAGGCAAAACAATGTGGTTTCATGTTGGGGCCTGTTGAACGATCTAAAAACCCTTGGAAAGATAAAGGGTCATTCTTAAGTCCAAAGGGCATTCTTTTAAATTGAAAAAGCCCGCGACATATTACTGTGAAAGCAGTTTCTCTCGGCTTTCTGATTGAAGCAGAATTTAAAGAAACCCCTTGTGCAAATCGATTTTTGATATATATTTCGCTTTTCGTAATTTATTTAATATTTCAGTCATTTGTGAAAGGGGATATGTGTCCTTTTTAGTAACGGCGTTAAGCTTACAAAAATGCTAACAAAAGATTTATTCAGAGATAAATCGAGAGTAACAACCTATTAGAAATGTCAGTTGGTAATAAAGGCGCATAGGGTCAACAGCAGGATTTTGTCGGGAGCGGGTGCTTATCTGAAAAATTGCACCGACTCCCAGCGAAATCGCGGTAAAATTTCAGCTGTAACCACGTCTCACGACCGTGAGATAGGTGGTTACAGTCCGCGATGAATTCAATACGATGATCCGGCAAAAGAAACCTTGGCACCTCCAAGAGCGCAATGATAAAGACGATTAGCTTAACAGAATATTCCGGGTATAACCGTCGCCACTCCCTTACAAGAGCCCTATACCTTTCTTTCTTTTCCTTCTCCTTGGCTATGATGGTTTTGTCAGCTGGTGTCGAAAATTCGATAACGAACATCGTTCGTTTCTCGAAGTCAAAAAGAACCATATCAGGCCTCGAGTGCGCAACAGAATCAATTGTCGAGAATATGAAGTTCCAGTATATGGGGTACTTTTCGTTTTCGACAATTGACTCTATCTCCCTATGAGCGTTTAGCGTAGCCGTATTTGGGCTAATGCCGTAAGAGCGACAGGGATGGTAATATAGCACTCTTCGTGCCGCATTGTGCCTTTGGATGTAGGTCGTTCCCGCATGAGTTGGGCAACTAGATAGTATGTCTCCCAGATGCTCGGGGTGTGCATGACACGCTCGGCAGCTGTTATCGGGATTGTCTTGGCTCAAAATGTGGCGACGGTATGCTACAGTGGAAATGACACCGTCTTGACATGCTAAAATGAAACCCTCCGAGCCCAACTTCAATCCGGGTGAAACAGGGAAAGCAAACTTTAGCTCATACGACATCGACTGATCCTCCATACTTCTGTGGCAGATGCCGTGCATCCTCTTGTCGAGGAGCTGTTCGCTGAAGTTTTTCTCCTGTGCTTTCTTAATTCCGGCCTTCAGGAGTTAGTACTCAAGATGGATAAGATTTAATGCATTTTGCTCACCCCTGATATTGAAGTCAAGGCCGAGTGTTTCAGGAGCCTCCTCCGCTGCTTTGTACAGAAACGCTCCTTTGCCCACTTCTTCGTGTTTCCTGACCATTTTACGAAGAGGGTCTCGTCCATTTGCGACTACATGTGCTATACACAGAATATTCCTGTTGTGAAGACATTCGAGATTCAGTATTCCGCGGCCACATTGACCGCGTGAGATGTGAAGTCACGGAACAGACGACTTAAGGTACGCTACCCTGCAAAAGTTTAAACCACCTCTTTTTTGATGATTGATTAAGTTCCCTTAATTTTAATTATGTCAGAGCTAAAAAGTTTTCTTTTTAAAGGGTTGAATGCTCTCAAAATTCTATATAAAATGAGCCCAGGATGAAGCCAATTTGTCTTTTTTTAAGTAAATATTGCAAAAATAGTGTAAATTTAAATGTTTTTAAAAATTTTTTAATAACTTCCGAAATTATCAATGTTTTTAAATATTTTTGAGTTCATTTTGAAACTATTTTTCCACATTATCAGAGCAGCTCATGAGTGTAAATCCAAAAAAATTCTTATCGCTTTGCCAGAACTTAAAGTTGTAACAAAAAAGTTGAAAGAATTGCAATATTCTTTGTGATAAGAACAATATTTTTGTAAAATGTGTAAAGTTGTATCCAAAAATTTGGAAAAATTGGAACGCTTCTGTAGGCATATCAGAATAAAAATTTAACAAATATATATTTTAAGGGAATTTATAGAAACGTCATGATAATATGTATGCTGCATATATTTTACAAAAATATTGTTCTTATAAAGAATATTGCAATTTTTCCGACTTTTTTGTTACAACTTTAAGATCTTGGAATATGATAAGAATTTTTTTAAATTTATACTCATAAGCTGTTGCGATACTGTGGAAAAATAGCTTTAAAATCAGCCTAAGATTATTAACAAATGTTAATTATTTTGGAAGTTACTGAACATTTGAGAAAACATTGAAATTTGCACTATTTTTCCATGATCTAATTTAAAAATAGACAAAATGACTTTATCCTGGGCCCATTTTATACAGAATTTGGAGAGAATTTAACTCTTTGAAGAGAAAAAATGTTAGCTCTAAAATGATAAAAATTAATAGAACCTAATCTGCAATCAAAAAAGAGATGGTCTTAAACTTTTGCAGGGTAGTTTACACTGTACATGCTTTTGTTTCTATGTATAACCTTTTGTGACCTAATATCGAGGGATGAGTTCGTCCTTCATCCATGGAACCACTTCAAATGAATAGAGTCCTATCGGGATGGCAAGCATGTTCGTTGGAGATCCTTTGTCACTCGCCGACAGTTTGGAGGACCAAATCTGATGTTATGTTCTGAATGCGGTTTCGTGTCACGCTCAGGTATGTATAGGTCTTTCCAGCGCCCAGGTGTCGTATAGCGCTTCTGTCGACGAGCTCAGGGTCTTGGGGGGTGTCATTAAGTTTTCCTCGGTTCAAATTAACCTTGGCGCATGTTTTTAACCCAAACTCCAATCCAATCTCCCGAGTTTAATCTTTGTAAATCGCTACGAGTAAACCTAGTTGCTTCGTTATTTTTAGCATAGATTTTGAGATCTTCCATGTAAAATACATGAGTGACGTTACGCTTTCGATATCTAGGTTTGCCGCAAAAGTACCCGTCGGAATGGTGAAGTGCGTGAGATAGTGGCAATAATATGAGGCAAAAGAGGAGAGGGTTTGTGGTGTCGCCCTGAAAGACACCTCTCTGAAAGGTGATGTTGTTAGTTGTCACACGATGTTTTCCAGATAAGATAGTAAATGTGGTTTTCCAAAGCGGCATCTATGTCTATGCACCTCACGTTGTGCGGGCATTCCACATCTTCTTGAAGCTATGTATGTTCTTTGTGTCCTCATTCAGTGCATTCTGGACTTCGCAAGCTTCTCTTCAAAATGCCTCTATCTCCTCTAGATTTGGGCGGGTGGTCGACAGTAATTGGTAGGTCTTTGGGGAGGCGAGATGGGTGGGAGTAAAACTGTTAAATTTCTCTTACCCACCTTTTCCTCCGCTGTAGACTTCTCCTAGCGTCAGGTAGTATCCGTATTCCGTCAACAATATGCTGCCTGATGGTCAGCAACTTTGGCTTGTTGTGTGTGTGTGATGACGGATTCGCAGTTCGCGCGCAAACTATCGGACCCTGGCAGCGAAATTACTGCCAGATTTTATGTAGTCAGTCACACACTGAATGCGGGACGCGTACTGTCTTGCTCAAACTATCTTTGTGCTTAGGTTGATGCATTCGTCTTTTGATCTTATGATCAGCTGTTGGTTTTGTGTTATGGTTTGCATCAACCACAGTTCTCGCTGCATCATACATCATACACAGCCAAATCTTTAGGCTTAAGAGAAACCTGGATGTTGATGTTTCTCCGAGTCCTAAAGTATCGCTCTTCCTATATTAGATGCCTGACCGCGGTTGGTTTCAATGTCGCCTCTCTTCCTCTATTTCCGGCTTGTTTTGGCTGCGATAGAGTAGGCGCTCCGCTTATATAACCCCTTTTCCAGAGGTCATCCGCTCGGATTCGCAAAAATTGATGCGAACAGTGCGAGAGCTTTGGGGTTTTCTTGCACCACAGACCATGCAGTCACATGCTTGGACTTATATAGTTGTATAGAAATTGAAAAAATAATTCGAAAATTCCTTTTTCCAAAAGTCAGTTGAAGTTTTAGTTTTTGAGTTATAAAATATTTAGGATCGACCAATCAGGAGCGCGGTATAAACAGACGTGAGTACGTAAGCGGGAGTCCAGCCTAGCGTTATTAAAGCGAGGGCCGAGGTGAGGTTAGCGACGAGAGAACAGCAGTCACTATACTGTGTTGAAATCAGCTTATTCTGCTACAGGATGGCCAACACATACGGCAGAGTCGGTTTATAGGGATCCAAGCCTTATACAAGGTGATCCTGAACTCATCATAAACCTTGTACATACACATGCCTCGTACAAATCTGAACAACAAATTACTGTGACAAAATGTTGTACGATCAATAGTTTTTAAACTATTGAGAGTTGTAAAGAACCAATGGGAGTTCGCTATTCTCGCGCGTACATAAAGCATCTTGCGCGAACTCTAGAACGCGATGCACTTCAAGTCAGTAATTCTAATATTCACTAGAGACAAACAATTTCGAATCAACGTGAAGTTCGCAAAACGTAACACCCTCACGTGTTCAGTGATTCCCTCGATTCAAATACGAAGCAAGGATATGTGTTTCTAAAAAATGATATAAAAAAAGTTAATGATAACTATTTAATAGTTTTTTGTTGTTGAACGAATAGGTTATAAAAACTTAACTGAAAATTGCACTAGTCATTGGGAATGCACATGCAAGTAGTAATATTCAATTTACATCATTCTTTGAAGTATTTTTTTGTAGTTTTTCATAATATCTTGCACAGTAACATCTTTGATTCACAACAAGAATTTGATTCTCTCAAAATTTATTAATCGAAAAGCTACCGAAACTACTTGGCAGAATGATTTACATTGAACATTAGCGTTTATTAGAGTGGGCCAAAAAACTCTTTCTACGACTAGCGAATTTCTAATAGTGCCCATGTAGAAAATTGACGAGGTAGACTTGCGTCCAGTTAAGGCTTTGTCAAGACCGTCTAATTGGGCCTTATTCGGGTGCTGGCTAGCGCAGCATGATCGAATTTTTTTCAAAGTGTCAATCCAAAATATTTGTTTGCACATTACCGAAAATGGCCAGGTGTGTATAAAATTACCAAAAAGGAAAAATAAATATTTAAAAAAAAAATGTTTTTTTTTTTTCATCATGATCTTAGCAGCGACTCATTAGCAATTACTTTTTTCAACTTTCTTTTTTAATATGAGAAATAGAGATTATGTAATAGTACGTAAACTGTGACTTTAATCATTATTTCTGCAGCCTATGCTTAATTATTAACGTCCACAAGCTAAACAAGATTTTCACAAGACCGTCTAACTAGCGCCAGATTAGCTCTTCCAGACTAGCGTTTAACCTACAAAAACGTTTAACTTCTACTTAGGGCCATGATAGTCCGTCTAGAGAGCGCCACTTTAGCGGTCAAGTCGGTCTATCGATAATTTTCTACACAAATGGGTAAAAATTGTATTTTGCCAACAGTAATAAACTAGGGTGTAACGAAAAAACAAAATTTTAAGATTGGCATTGAACGGGAGGGGGGGGGGG
>CAKNWT010130191.1:678-11149 GCA_932066315.1 Andricus coriarius
AGGGGGTGTGTGGTTCAAAATAATCAATAAGGTCCTTTTTCCACTATGTATATTCTATTTGCATTTTGGGCGAATTTAAAACAGTTTCCTAGCTGTCTTTTTTTTTTTAAATTAATCTCATGTATGTACAATTGTACACTCTTTTTCGTTTTGTTTTGTAGTTTTATAACATAATTGTCCATCCATCATTAAAAATTGGTTCAACTGCCTTCTCGACAAGCATACGTTTTAATCAAAATTAAGATAATTTAGATAATATTAATATACTTGTTATTAAAGAATTTAGTAGAGGAAATGTAATACACAGGGCTCGGAACGGGTTACTTTTGAATAACTTAGTTACTTTTTTGATCCGCGCTTACTAAAAACTTACATATTTTATGAAAAGGTTACTTTTGGTTACATTTTTTGGTCCGAAATGACGAAGTGAATTAATTCATTAATCGTATTAATTAAAAAACGCGTATAAGTTCACTCCTATCAGATTTAAAAAGTTTCAAGATACAACACTTGATCAATTACATTTTTAAGGAACTTGTGAAAAATGTAAAAATTCAAGGGCTATCAATTGAATTATTATGAATTCTGATAAAAATTGCAATTTAGCATTATATTTTTCGATGAAAATGTATCTTCTTTGGTTGAAAATTCGGTTAAAAGTTGAACAATTTTTGTTAACACTTCATTTTTTTGGTGAAATATCATCATTTTAGTTGAAAATTTGTCTGTTTTTATAAAAAATTAGTCATCTTGATTGAAAATCACCCTTTTGTTTAAAAATACGTCATTTTATTTGAAAATTCATCTTTTTGTTAGAAATGTACTTATTTTGTTGAATATTCGTTTTTTTTGGGTTGAAAATTCCCCTGTTTTGGTAAAAAATTCAACTATATATTTTTTATTAAAAGCTAACTTTTTTGTTATAAATCCATATTTACTGGTAGACAATTCAACTGTTTTGTAATAATTGTTCGTTTTACTTTAAAAACTCAACAATTTGGTTGAAAAAGAACCTATTTTGTTTTTAAAAAAATCATCTTTTTTCAATGAATTCTACTGTTTTTTTATATTAAATAAAAATCTTGTATGGTATTACATTAATCATTAAGAATTCACCTTTTTTAGTTAGCAAAATTCAATCATTTGGTTCAAAGTAGAATTACTTTCTTAAACATTCATTTTTTTTAAGTTATCATTTTAGTCGAAACTTCGTCTTTTTGATTACTTTTTTCCAAATTATTGTTATTTTTCGGTTACTTTTTTGAGAGAAGTATGGTTACTATTTTTTTTAAGCTTGAGAAGTTCCGAGCCCTGGTAATAAACCTTTTGTGCGTATTTAGTTTCATTTTGACCAAAACATTATTCAGGTCCCTTTTTGACAAACGACTTCAATTGTAGAACCAGGCAGTCAAAACTGAATTATTACATATTATTATATATTGGTTTTATGTAAAATTTGACATAGTCGGTTTTCATTAAATGTCGACGTTTTGTGGCCCCCTGAGTCAGAAAAAACTATTTTTACGAGGTTGTCTGTCTGTTTGTCCGTCTGTCTGTAGTCTGTAGTATCTTGTAGGCACGATAACTTTCGAAAGATTGATCAGATTGGATTGTGCTTTGGCACACTTTTTGAAGGCCTAAAAAGAAAGAAGGAGTTCGTTAACCAGCCATTTTGGATAAAAATTCAAAAACTGAGCACATTTTGAAAATGTTTGAGACCACTTTTTTTCAAGATTTAAAAATTCTATGTACGGTTATTATTATTGCTCAAAAAGACAAACTATTTATCCTAATTAAATTTTTCGATAAAAAGAAAATTATTAGAGTTATAGCATTTTAAAAATCCCAAAAATCAAACGAAAATTAACATTTTAAGCCGAACGCACGATATGAAAAAATGTCTAGAGGTGAAAAACCATTCTTTTTGAGAGCCCTACAAGAATATCATAACAACTTTTTGAATTTTTTCGAAAAATCGAAAATTCAAATTTTGATCGCTCAATAAATAATTAAAAATTAAAAATTCCATTTTGTGGTCAAACTATGCAAGATACAAAAAAAAGATAAATGGACAAAAATTATGTATCCAAAAAAGATCTAAAAATTTGTTATTGATCACTTTTTGATAGGACGTGTGGTTTTTGTTTTATTCGTGAAAAACATGATAAAAATAAAAAAATTAAATTTTTGAACAAACGACACAAGCTTTGAGAAAAAATGAATGGACAGAAAGTTGCTCATCCAAAAAACAGCTACAAATTTGTCATTAAGAATTTTTCGATAGGACGCTTAGTTTTTGTTTTTATCGCAAAAAATAAGATTAAAAATAAAAGAATTTAATGTTTTGGAAAAGGACACAAGCAAAGAAAAAAAATAATAGGAAAACTTGTTCACTCAAGGAGGATGTACAAATTTGTTTTTTATAATTTTTAGAACGGGCAAGTCGTTTTTTTTCAATCGTAAAAAATAAGAATAAAAATAAAAAAATTGAATTTTTGGAATAATACACAAGAGACGAAAAAAACTGAAAAGACAAAATTTTTGGCCTAAATTATA
The DNA here is from genome assembly GCA_932066315.1 of Andricus coriarius. NCBI lineage: Eukaryota > Metazoa > Arthropoda > Insecta > Hymenoptera > Cynipidae > Andricus > Andricus coriarius. The sequence goes on from CAKNWT010130191.1 coordinate 3,235, forward strand.
TCTACAAATTTGCTTAGAACCACTTTACATCAGTAGGCGTATTTTCAGTTTTAATCATAAAAAATAACGTTGAAAATAAACATGTTCAATTTATGGAAAAATGACACAAGTTGCAACAAAATATATAATAACAACATTTTTTTATAGGATGCATACTTTTTTATAAATATAAAAACAAGACAATGAAATTACGTATGTTTCAATACCAATGCATATTATGAACTGTGATAATATAAATTTATTGAAATGATAGATTTTTCAGGGTAGCTGAAAACAAAAATTAGTGCAAAATGAGGAGCAAATATTGAAGTAATCATGAAAAATAAAATTTGTACATAATTTTGCAAAATCTTAATAAGCAGTACCAGCTTGAGATACAGAGTTTGGACAAAATCGAGTGCGAAGCACGAGATTCTTGATAAAAATGTGTTCGTTAAATCCAAAGGAGTTTTAGCAAAAGAGAATTCACAATTACCAAATTACAGTTGTCGATATTTAAAAGGTCTGTGCACAAATATGGGGAAAATACAAAGACCGAGCTCGCAGCGCGAGGTAAATACATCATCGAGCGCGAAGCGCGAGAACCAACAGTCGCGCGCTCAAACTTGCGAGCCGCGCGCCCAGCGCGCGATGAGAATGTGCCCGCACCGCGGGCAGATTTTTTTTAATTTGGATATGTGCCAAATTGAAAATGTCACATTCCATGCCATTCAAATTTAAAAAATTGTATTTGATGGTCTTACAATTGTGCAATTTTAAATTAGAATCATAGCAATCTTGTTTTGTATTAGTACTATTTGATATTAATTGTTAGTGTAATGTTTCTCGCGCGCTTTAATAAATGAAATCTTTTTCTTTTTTTCCAGAATGTACGGATCCGCAGGAATGGGAGTCGCAGCAGCGGCAGAAGCTTACGTGGCAGATTACATGCGCACAATGCAGCACCAGCTGCCTCCTTTGCCTCCTTATGCTTCAGCCCATCCTTACGATGCACTTCCTCCACCGCCTCCACCTCCTCGATATTATGATGGGCTCCCTTTGCCCCCAGATTACACAACTGCTGCATCCGCTTTAGAAAAGCGCAGCTACGAACGCAGCGTTGACGAATTCCTATGGAGAACCACAGGTCATCGTAGTCGTCACGGTGACCATCGTTCATCTCGTGATCATCATCACCATCATCACCATAATCGATACAGGGATCGAAGATAGAGCTCTGCAAATTTTTTTACTTCATTACTACTTACCGTGTCCACCGTGCGCAATCTGTGAGAACTTTTAGCGATTTTCATGATCGACTTTTATACGTGATAGACCCGAGAATCAGTATAATCTCTTAACTGTTAATAGAATTCTGATTTGTATTGATAGATATCCGATCTCGTGACTTTGCGGCATCAGAGATCCGTGAAGCGACCCTAAGTTTTAAGGATTCAATTTAAATACTTTTAGATAGGAACCTTACGAGAATCCGAGTTTACCACTTTTGTCTGAGGTATACAGTTTTTATTATCTGAAGCACGTATTTAGATGTGCGAAAAGCAATGAAATGTGATGACGTGTTGAGGATAAAGGATCATTCGAAAAATTTGCAGGTGAACTGGTTTAATTTTTTATCTTCGCAGCTGCTTGGACGATGAATTTGATTATTTTTTTACAGTGCAATCACACGAGTTTGTGTTTTTGGATTTTTATGTACTACAGGAAGTCGATTTTTGTTTCTTGAGAATTTGTATATCCTTTTGAGATCTTTTATCTCCACACGAAATTAGCCATTGTTGTACCTATCAATAAATTATTTAAAAACAAGAATCTGTTTTATATATCTTAAAATAAGCTATTACTTATTAGGATACATTGATAGTGGGCCTCACGGTCCAAATGTGGTGTTCACACCGCACTACGAATCCTCACTTTGCTGCAAAAAGTGAGGAGTCGTAGTGGTGGAAATGTCACATCTGGCCCGAAGGATACTTCTCCTCCCTGATGAGGCCTGTTAAAAGATAAATTTTATCTCGTGGAGCTTCTCCGCCTACGTTTTAAATGAAACGGATGCTGCAATCTTCATTCTGAAACTATCTTCGGTGAACATCGCAATGTTTTCTGGAACGTATTTTCAACACTATTCTCTTTTTTTATTTCTGGGAATTACAACTGTTTTAATTTATATCAAAACGGAAAATAATTTTGTGGATGATTTGAAGGAAACAACACAAAGTGAAATCCAGATCCAGCCGCATAAAACGAAAGTAGTGAAATCTAGAAATTTCGGAAGAATAAATTGGAAATTGGAGAAACTTGAAAACCGGAAAATCAATCCACAGGTATACAATTTTATTTCATGTATTTGAAGTGAAAATAAAAGATTCTTGAGCAAAGTTCTGAAGTATAATGTAATTTTAGGAAAAGAGCGTTTTGAATCGAATTCAGGAAATTTGTGCTAGAAACAATTTTACTAGTTTATTGGAGAGGACTAATTTTTTATACGATTCCCAACATAACGCCGTTTATTGTTGGATACGAAAAGTGGCTTCAACAAGTTTTACGAAGATATTTTCTGATATGAAAAATCGTCACGTTATTGACCAATTTTACAGGTAAATTGTAAATTTATATTTAATTGAAAATAATTAATATTAAATTTATAAAGAGGCTCAATCTCTATTACTATTTTGTAGAGAAGTGGAATTTTTAGCTCCAGAAAGTCTTGACTTATTGAAGTCCTTAAATAATGATCGAAACACTTTTAAACTTTTGATTGTAAGACATCCGTTCGAAAGGCTCGTTTCTTCATATAGGTAATTAAATTCAAATTTGTTTGACATTCAAAAGTTATTACAATTGCAATAATTTTTTTTAGAAAATACAAATTTGTATTCGTTTTCAAAACTACGACTTAACAATGAAAATTAAATAGAATTAAAAATGAAGGAAATATTTTGCAGAGACCGAATAGAAGATTATTCTAAATACACCGATCAGGCATGGATATACGTTCCGAAAATATTTTACATAACAAGACGAGAATTATTTCGTTCAAATTCAACGACAGGCAGCTCTTTGAAGAGAATGTTTTACTCTGACAGAAGGTTTTTATTATTTTATTACTTCAATTAAATAGAAAATTTGCAATTAATTTTTTAATATTTTTATTTAAAAGTTAAGAATCTAAAGATTTTATTAGAACGCTTCTTTTTTAATTTGAAGTACTTATTACCTGAAAATGATGGTTTAGATCACTACATTTGAACGAGACATTGTAAAGGGCTGAAATCATCCATGTGTTATGAAAAATTGATTATATTTTGCGGCTTCCACCTATAATATTTCATGCAATATTCCTTTAATTACGAGCTTTACGATTTTATCAGTAGATTTTACGAATGTTTTTTTGAAATTGAAATAACTTTTTTCCATATTTGACATTACAAATGTCAATAAAATGTTGACACACTAAAATGATGTAAAAAAAAATAGATTGCGGCACCCAATGTTTTCAAAAACACTGATTTACCAATCGCTGACAAGAATTGCCCGTATAACTGACGTAGCAACAATCACAAAACCCCTGCAAGTTTTTTCCGTGATTAAAAATTTATTAAACATACCTAATATTTATTAATTTCATGTCCTCTACAAGTTGAAATAATTATGTGTCCTACAATAATGACATATGCAAATTCTCTATTTATATTCAATTTACTATAATTTTCTATAAATTCTAACACAATTTAAATTTTAGATTGAAACTGGTTCCAACGTTCGAAGAATTTGTAACGTATCTGATCCAAACATCTCCTTCAAAATACGATCCACACTGGAATGAATATTACAACCATTGTTCCCTGTGCGAAATAAATTACGATTTTGTTTTGAAATTGGAAAATTACACACTCGAACAAATCGATTATATTTTTTGGAAACTAAATTTGAAGAGAGGGAAGGAATACTTGCCTAATTTACAAAAATCACGCGGAGGTCCTACAAACTTTAACCGCACCTGTGAATATTTCAAAAAATTATCTCCGGAAACTGTGTTTCAATTGTACGAGAAATACAAGATAGATTTCGAGATGTTTGACTACAAAATAGGAAACTACTTGGAATGTTGATGAAGTAAGCCCTTACTTTAAAAATGACACTATTTATTTAGTTTATATAATCATAGATAGGAAATGGTACTTCAGAATGTACTTCAACGCACAAGAAAACAATGTGGTAAACTTTACTGTATCAGTATTAGTCATTCAAATAATAAGTATTTCTAGCTATGCATAGTAATTTTAAAATATTTTATGTGAAAAAAACATCGAGATACACACAGAGAAAAATAGACATAAATACAAGAGCCTCTTGACACTAACGGAAAATCACATTCGAGAAACTCTTTACATGCTGTTTCACTTAACAAATTATTTGAATGACACGCCAGGAAGTAATTTCGCAGCTTTTCCATGAAAATAAAAAAATTTGAAATCAATTCCTCTTTTTCAATAACCACAATTTTGCGACAGCGTACATATATACATACACTCGCGTATCTCTGCTCTTTCAATATGTTCAATGACTTGCTACAACAGAAGCATAATTTTGAGATCGCGTTACTGTGTATCGTAATAAAATAATTATTTTTCAGTAATCAGCCAATGAAACGCGGTTAATTAGAAGTTTTAGCTTTTTTAGGTGAGATTAAATTGTTGGCAGTGTCGTCGTAGACGATTGAACATTCGTCATCGGTTGAGGGTTTGTGTTTCCTAGGAATTACTTTTTGGATTGTGGCAACATGCTGTGGTTCGTCGTCGGAATCTCCACTATCGACTATGCAAATTTCTTTCACACTGTGGCCGTTATTAACATCGATTTTGCGCTTTTTAATCGTGACATCGTTCTCTTCAAGATCGGTCTTGCGCTTCTTGGCCACGTCGGCCTCGGGAATTGGCTCCGTTTCGACGATCATCACCGCATCATCGTCATCGACCTCCGCCTGAAAATATTAAAAGGAAGGAATGAAATACAACGTATGGTGCAAACAATTCAGATGCTAGAATCGTTTCTAAAAAATCAGGCCTCGGACTTACTTTATAGATAACAAAAAACAGTGACATAAACTTTGAAGAAAGTAACAAAATTGGAAATGGCGGTGACCTTTCGCCATCTAGTACCGTAAAATTAAAACTAGAAATTGTAGGTAGAATTTCAAAGATGCAACTTAATTTTTGCATAAAACTGTTTTGACAATTGTTTTGTGGAGATTAAAATAATAATTGAATAATAAAAGTAAGTCTTTATCCGAGGCTTAAGATAGAAACAAAAAATAGATGGATTAAAAATATTTTAAATTAATTTTTTTTACATAGCCTATGGGATTACGTTCCGGTATAAATTTTGGTATTTGAAGTGTTTGAAATGTAATTTTTTCAAATCATAAAAAAAAACTGGAAATATTTGTAAAGGGAAAGTGAAGAAATAGTGGCATTACAAGGCAATTACGAGAAAATAGTGTCAATAGTGGCGTGAGTATTAGACCTTTAAATATAAAAATTCTTACCTGGCCATTTGAAGTGGATGGTTTCTCCTCCTTTTCTTCCTTCGGTTTAAGGCTCTCATCATCCGCGACAATGAGAAACTCAGGACTCTCACTCTTGATAGGTGGTTTCTCCCTGTGCATGACCGTCACCGTCAGGGAATAATTCTGATGGAAGTCATCCACTTTGAGAATAGTACCATCCTTGATACCAATATCCTCCAGAATCTTGTCATTATTCTGCTCGGTCTCTCCTTCCTCGCTGCTGATAACAACGACTCCTTTGCCGTCGATCATAACGTCTGGAGCTATCATATTCATCCTTCCCTTGAGAACAGACTCCTCCAACTCCTTCACAGTCATCTTCGTCGTATCCGCTGCGAGGGTTGCCTGTGGGGTCGGTGCGCAAACGTAACACTTTGGATTTGGCGGATTCACGAACTTTTCAGGTACGAGAAGCTGATTACGATGGTTCATTTTCAATCGCAAGTAAACGGACCAGCAGGCTTTCAAGTTGTCTTCAAGAATACGGAATGCATGGAGTAAAACCACCCCGGCGACTATCGCATTTGTCGTGGCTATAGCTGGGATTATGTTTCCGGCCATTGCTGTAAAAAAACCAATGAGATATTTTGACCGGATTTGGATAGGTCGAGTTATTTAAAACATAATTTATCAAATTACTGCAACTTACACTTGATATCGAATCGTGTTTTCTGAGGGATTCCGAAAATATACGCTCGAATATTCGCGCAAGAAGCTACAAAGTCCATGGCACTTTGATCATCCTTGTCCCAAACGAGATGGTCAGTAGGGGATTTTTCTAGGCGAGTTGCCAAATCTTTGCTAAGGTTCTTAATCGCGTCTGCGAAAATCGTGCCACACTTGGCAATACTCCACCGTTGCTGGTCCTTCAATCCTGGATCACCCACGTCCTTGCTAGATCCAGGAACTTAAATTTTTTGTGAATTTTGCTTTTAGATGTTGAACAATATTTTGGATTTGAATTTGATATATTTGAGATACATACCTCCGTCAGGAAGGTTGGACCATTCGAGTGGCGCAGGTGGTCTTCGCTTTTTCCACAAGTTGTCCATACTTAGCAGATACTTGATATCGTCGTGAAAGAGTTTTGTGAATAATTTCTCCGGATCGTAACCACAAGCCTGAGCCCAGGTACGTGTCGAACTTCGCTCGACGTTCCCCTTCTCGTTTGATTCTGTCTCCAGCGCACCTTCTCCAGCCGTTCCTAAAATTTTTAAATTTTCATCAAGACAAATTTGTAATAGAAAGTAAAAACAGAAGAAATAAAAAAAATGTTTATTCACCAGCAGCTTCGGGGTCAGCTGTGTCAGGGGAAACATCCTGATCCGGATCTTCTTCTCCGAACAATTGGCTAAATATGAAAATTAACTTATTTCAAGATAATCTATTGTCATAAGAAGATTACAAACATGGTTAAAAGACAAATTTAAAAATCAAGCCTTACGTAGATGAAAACATTACCAAAAATATTTTGTGAAAAATAATAGGATTGTGTTTATAATTTCGTAGTTTTAAAACTTACTTGAAGAGATGTTTTGCCCAAACGATGCAGTGAATCGGTTCACTGGGTGTGTTGCGAATCGTACATCCAGGGAAAGTTTTTTGTGCAGCTTTCGGAGTGCATTCGTAGCACTGACTCAGTCCCTTTTTTATAAGTTCTACCTGCCCTTCGTATCCAGCAGTTCCAGATTCAATTAGCGGAATGTCCGCGGCCAAACACATTCGGTTTACATGGTTTCTGGCTGCTCTGTTGTCCAAAGCGTTCATTACCAGGGAAAACTTTTTGAAAAACGATAATCCATACTCGGCCCTGTTAAAAATATATTTGAATCAATGCCAGCGATCAATAGTATAAAATATAAAAAATATAATAACACGGTGTCTAGCGAAATTACGTCTTCAAATGCCCAGTTTTCCCCAAATAAAATTAACATTTTCTCGGTCTTTTCTTGTGATATGTGTTTTAATTACGCACCTCATTATTAGTTTAAAAAGTACTAGAAGACAGAACATTTTACAAAATCAATATTTTTTTATCAGGATCGGTATGATTTTACTAAGAGGACCGATTTAGCATAAGTTTTAAAGAAAATACCTTGAAATGATAAGTCAAAACATCATGTGTATCAAAAAAATAAGACATTACATTTTAAAACAAGGCAGGACGACCGCTTGGAGGCATGTAAGATATGCAAATTGTGCTGATTTTTCCTTGAATTCTGCCAAGGTCTAAACTTAGAAGAAATAAGTTTTAAACATTTAAAAATTTCTTATACTTGAACAATGGATGTATTTCAACCTAGTATCATATATATATTAGACGCAGAAATGTTATATCCTTTACCC
>CAKNWT010130252.1:2154-13580 GCA_932066315.1 Andricus coriarius
CCCCCCCCCCCCACGTAATCACAAAAGCTCAAATTTCCCAATCAGAACAGTTAACAACAATTTATTCAAACCAGCATAGAAATTAACAAAGCATATATCATGGTGGACAAAAAAAAGAATAACAAACATATGTAAATTTAAACGCTACTCGCAATTCCAAGTAATAAAACAACAAAAATAACTTAAGTAAAATATAAATAACAAAATAAATGTATAATGGCGGGACACGTGGGATGATTCTCGTTTAAAAAGTAAATAGGGGAGGTTCTGTTCGGCGAACAATAAAAGAGAGTCACTTGAACGAGTACAAAAGAAACTTTAGGCTTTCAAAGACAAACATTACAAGCGTTTTTGAAAGTAGGTAACAGAAGGGGAATCGTAAAAATTAGCACCATGGGGCTTTCTAAAATAAAAAACTTAAAAGAGGACTCTGAAAAATGAGTACAAAAGGGAAGTTCTCACAAATTCTAAAATATGTTTCAACGATAAGCCTAAATTGGGTTTTCTGAAATAGAACGCGAAAGGGGTTCTAATAAAAAGTGTACCGAAAGGGTGGGGTTCTCACTAACCCTAAAAGCGGTTTCAACAATAAACATAAAGAGGGATTTCTGAAATAAAACGCGATTATTATTTAGGCATTCAAGCATTGAGAAATAGAAGGGGGAAAGGGTCGAAGTACCAAAAAAAAATCTCTAATATAATATTAATTTCTGTCATTTCGGTATTCAGAATAAAAATGGGAGGGGGGAGAGACTAGTTAAATTAATTATAGTCTTAGTCGAGTTTTTGGTATTACTATGCACTGAATTCAAGGGGGAGGGGATCGGTAATTAAATCACAAAAATTGGGGATCGAAATTAAGCATTTCGACCCTAAAAATGAGGGGAAGCGAAAATCCATAAATTAGATATCGCGATACACTGAACTTAATGGGGGAGGTGATCGGTAATTACGTTATAAATTAAAGATTAAAATGAGACATTTTGGCACTAAAAATGAGGGGGAAACGAGAATCGGTAAATTAATTATTGCGGTACACTGAATCAGGTTTAGGAATGCTAAAAATAATAGATAGTGTCATTCAGCCAAGGAGAACAAACAGTACGATAAAATTGAAATATGGAAACGACTTGGCTAAATCACTATGAAAACGTAGTCCTACCTTGAGGAATAGACGCCGGAAGCCGCTTCTAATATGTCACGCGAAGCTAACAAAGGCAAAAGAGAGCGTCTCTCGTGCGTTACAACGTATATAAGGAAGCGGATGATCACGTGGTTATAAGGGGGATGAAGGCTGGCGCGCGCAAACTTACTTTCTATGATTCGCACGGTCGGGAGAGAGATAGCCGATGAGGTCCCCCTTCCATTCGTCCTTCCGATCGTCCCTCTCTTCTCCAGTCCTTACCAGCCGCCGTGGTGGGAGAGGCGAGAATATTTCCTTCAGACGCTCAGGGCTGGCTGTATCCCGGTGTCTAGGTGGAGGACGAGGAGCCCTTTTCTCCGTACTTCAGGTGCGGAGTGGACTTCGTCAATGCTCCCGATAAATAGAAAACACACAATTGGCATATAAGCCCAGAAATTTATGTCCGTCAACAGAACGTCAGTAAAAAAAATCAATTTGAGGCGAAATTACCTACCCTATTGTGTCTTAGGGTGGTAAGTGCCTCGGCCGATCCTTCCCAGATGCTTGCCTAGGGTCTCAGATGGCCTGCGATAATAATTGCTGTCCCTCCTATCCTTGAGTCGCAGATCTGTATTTCCTGCCACGGATGTCAAAAGGGGTTGCCTTAACACTATCGTTCCATTCCATCCCTAGTAGTAACCGGATGGGTTGGCGGTAAAGATAATAACATATCCAGGGATTTAAGTGGGGATCCTGGCTGCGAAGTGGCGACGAAAGTAAGACCGTAGTGGACCCTGACCGATCGTCAGTGTAGGTGGCCTAAACCTACATGGATTTCGCTCGGGACCGCGGAATCAAGAAATTACAAAAAGAAAATCAGAGGGGCATAAAATAAAACATGTCAAAAAAAAAATAAAACAGGACGAATACATAAAATCATAACGAAAATGAAGAAGTGCCGAAATTTAGTACTTCAGGTGAAAATACTAGAGCAAAGAATGCAAAGAATCTGCAACGTCACAACCTAGCCAAATATATTTCTAATTTTTTAAAACCGGTTTCAGGAAACACAGAAACATTTGTTAAATATAGCTGGGATTTAAAAGAAATTGTAAATGCAATTGAAGTTCCTCCAACATATTCTTCAGTTTCATTAGACGTTGTTTCAATGTTTGATAACATTCGATTAGATCTTGCATTAGATTGCATTGAGGGAATACTAATAATAAATCATAATCTAACTAAAATAGCAAAAAATGAATTTTTAATCGCTACTAGAAGTGTTTTCAATAACATGGTTTTCTCTTTTAATGGTAAATGTTATAAACAATTAAATGGTTTTCCTATGGGTTCTCCATTGTCTCCTATAGTTTCAAATTTGGGTTTAAAGGATGTTTAAACAAGAGCTTTAAATAAATTGAATTTTAGTCCTCTTTTATATGAACGATACGTGGATGATATTTTAGCTATTGTTCCTACAGAAAAAATTGGTGGTTTCATTTATACTTTTAATAGTATTAAAAATTCCATACAGTTTACATTTAAACTGAAAATTTGAACGAATTTACAAATTATAAAAACACCTAAAGGTGAGTTAATTACTAATTGGCTTAAAAGAGCTTCATGGTCTAGTAGATATCTTAATTTTAATTCCCATCATTTGTATTGCCAAAAGGTCGGCCTAATTAAAGGTCTAATTAATAGATGCATTAAATTGAGTGATATAAAATTCAAGAAAGAAAATTTAGATCAAATTAAAATCACATTAGTTCAAAATAATTATCCTCTTCCTTTAATAAATAATATTATTGGAGAAGGAATTCATGAAATCTATAATGGTTCTAGTAAGAAAATTAACCGGATTGATACGTAAAAAAAATCGGATCTCAAAGTTACGTTACCGTATGTTCAAGGACTCTCTGAAAGGTTGAGAAAATCGTTAAAGAAATTCAACATAAATGTTTATTTTAGCAATCAAAACACTTTAAAATTTGTTTAGTTAATCAAAAAGATATTGATAACACCGAAAATTTGTCTGGAATTGTTTATCTCATTAAATGTAATTGTTGTGACAAAGTGTACATTGGTAAAACAGGTAAAACATCAAAAACTAGAGTTTCGGAACATAAAAGAGATTGTAGAGTTGGAAATTTGAATACAGGTATATCACAACATTTTTGGAACTTAACCAATACTTTGATTTTGATTTTAACAATATTAAAATTCTGGCTGGAGAAAAAAATACTTATAAAATACGAGTCATAGAATCCATTTTTATAAACAAATATCATAATATTTCTATTAACTTGCAGGCAGAAATGATGAATTTAAAAAAAATATATCAATGTATTATAAAATAATCAAAAACCAATTTAAAATCCAGTTGCTTTGGCGCTTTTCCTCATTTTCGATTCATTTAAATGAAGCCCTTATTCTGTATTAACGAATTACCGCCTTAATGTTTTCTCTAGTCTTATTTGTCATATTTTCGTCGTTTGTCCCAAAAAATTATAAAAATTTTATTTCTTTTTGCTAATTTCAGATGTAGTCTCTATCTAAAAAAGCCTCTCCAATTTTTTAGGCTTTTTTCTACAATAGGATGTAATATAATTGTTTTTTGAATTTGAGTCACATTTTAGAATTATTTTTAAGTTTGACCATATTAATAAACGAACTCTTTAGTAATTTCGTTTGTTATTTCTTTTAATTTCATGAAGATCGTAAGACCTAAAAAAAAATAATTACGCTTATTTGTCAGGGTAGTTCAGAATAAAATTGTATGCAAAATAAGAAAAAAATATTAAAGTTATCATGATATATAACATTTATACGTCATATTGCAATATCTGAATAAGCAATCCCAGGCCAAGGTACATAAATAAATGTGATACACATTTGATATAAAAGTGTTGAACATAATGTAGAAAAGTTCGTACATTGGACAAAATCGAGTGCGAAGAACGAGATGCGTGAAGGGAATGTGTTCGTTAAAGCCGAAGGAGCTTTAACAAAAGGGAATTCACAATCACAAAAATATATTTGTTTAGGCTTAACCTTCATTTTAAAAGATCTGTGCACAAATGTGTAGGAAGTACAAAATACCGAGCGCACAGTGCGAGTTCGAACGAAGCGCGCCCCAGGCGCGCTCAAACTTGCGAGCCGCGCGCGCAGCGGGCAGATCTTTTTAAATTAAAAATAGAGTCAATGGGAATAAAAAGGTTTATTTTTAAAAAACTCTTCGGGCTACATGATAGATGTGAAGCGGACGAGATCCCCGAAACGAATTGGCCTTAGCCGATCTCGTTCCCTTTTTTCTCCTTTCTTCTCAGCACCCCCTTACAGTGAATTACAATTACGCCGCCATATTTGCCGGCTAAAATTTAAATCAAATGTATGTGAAAGGTATATCGTCTACAATCTACTGTTTCCTTAGTTTTTTGTTATTTGGAAGGCGATGAGCTCCTTTATTTTTACACCTAAATGCCACATACATACCTCGCATTTCGAAAATAGTGCTTTGAACTAACATCTCAATACTTCTTTATCAATAAATGATATAATGCGAATAGCAGACGTCGCCGCTATTAGAGCCGCAGTCGGCGTCCCCATAATGAGAGTCATTTCGCGCAAACCCCTGCCGTCACGAACCCTAGCACATAGGCGTACACATACGTGAAAAGTTTGTATTTATTTCGAATTTAAAAAAAAAAACTAATAGTCCAATTGAAAAAATTTCAAAAGAAATTGTCTTCGTCTCGGCGAGTACTATATGATAAAAAAAAAAGAATTGTGAAATAATAAAAAATACACTGTAGAAATGTTGTTTCATTAAAACGCTATTTTATTGTTTTCTCGAAAAATATCAATTAAATCAACAGACACCACTGTTAAAATTTGTGCAAATCACACTTCTTCAAATGAATATGAAAAAATATTGTCAAAATTTGCATAACTTTCCGTGATATGGCATTTTTTATCTAAGCACAAAAAATGTCAAATAATAACAAAACGACCAAGAACTTGCCATGTGCGCCCGATATATTCGGAATCAGGAGAACATTCTACACAAGAATCAATCATTAAATCTTACGGACCTGAAATAGATCCTCCTCTTCGGATCCCCAACTATAGTGGTATCATACTCATATCAGTGGAATATAAGATCTATATTGTGAATGTATACGCGACTGATTGATTATAGTTCTCTTGTGTTCATTAATGAGATTCTAATACAATGAGAGAAGTTTTAGGCTCCGGAAGCTACGATCATGATTCCTTAAAACAACCAATCCCGACGCAACTGGAACGTTTACGTCATACACTTCTGCTCCGTTTGTCCTAGAAGGTAAGCAAGAGCGGGAAATTTACGCGAGAGATCATCGTTCAACACAGTTCCTTGGAGTCAGGTCTCTAGCCGCGGATACCTTACGCGGCAGACGGGACAGTTGGAGATGAAGGTTTCACCTCTGGATACTTTTTTAGAGCTACCAATCTTTGCAGAATGTTATGAGGAACAGTGTTGACGGACCAGATGAAGTGATTCCAGAAGAACAGCCTTTTGCATCCTGTTTGCGATGGAATGAGCCTAACGCTGGCAAGCCGGAATCTTGTTGTGTTGGCTAAGAAATGAAGCTTTCATACCTCCAAGACAGCCGATTATGAGAACTACAAGATGGACATTGTAGCCTTGGTACAGCCTGCTCAGCTCAAAAAGAAGTGCTTGATATTTCGCCCGTTTTTCTTCCTCCTTTGCCGGGATATTACCATCGGCTGGTGCCGAGAATTCAATCACGTAAATGATCTTGGTCTTCAGATCTTGGAGGACAATATCAGGCTTCGTAGCACTGATACGTTGAGTGGCCGAGAAGGAGAAATTCCAGTAGATCTTACACTGATCATTATCCACGACGGACTCGAGTTCCCCCTGGACGTATGGTAAGACGGGCAATAGATCAACACCATATAAGTGCCTAATATGGTAATATAACACTTTTAGAGCCGCGTTGTGTCTCTCGATGTACCCGTAACGTGCATACTTTGAGCATCCACTGAGAACATGCCCAAGTGTTTCTGGCTCTTGCTTACACGATCGGCAGTTAGTATATCTCGTTAGGATATCTCGGAGGAGTCCGACTTCTGGACCATCAATTGATCAGTGTATGGTGCGGCGAGAGCTTTGGCTGATTCAAATCGAAGGCTCAAACCGACGATGGCTCGAAAGAAAAAAGTTCGCCCAAGAACTGAGGATCTACCATCGCATACGGAACAAGTCAAAGCTGCTGAAAATCAAGCAGCACATTGTTGACAAAATATGGGTGTTATATGGCGCAAGGAGGAGAAAACCGAAGAGGGTGGGATGGGTAAGGGAGAATCAACAGTTTCTCACTGATCCATCGCACCTCTTCAGCGATCCCCTTGTTTCTGTCAAAAATTCACCTAAGCACAACGAGATAGGGACTTCTTGCAGAGAGTTATACAAGATCCCGAAAACACTGGAATTGAAATAAAACATTAAAGATATCCTCTTCAAGTAGCTTTGTGACAACCTCATAATGTATAAGGAGAAATGTCCATCAATCACTGCCAAAGAGTTGAAGAAAGCACTTAGGATAACGAAAAACTTTTCTGCTGCAGGCCTAGGTGGTATCAAGAAATTCTGGTAAAAAAGGCTTACTTCTACACACCAACCTCTGGACCGCATCTTTACCTCATATTTAAATTCAAAGACGACCATTCCGCAGTGGCTGGTGTTAGGTCGCACTATACAGCTATCCTAAACGACAGGATTGTTCGAACAATTGGGCCTGTTTGGAGAGAGATGTCGGAACATGGCTCGAAAAAGGGTGTAGCAGGCTGCAAAGATGACCTGCTAAGTGACTGCTGCGTCTACAGCTGTTCTATTTAACGTTTCGTGGACTTATCATCTGTCTGCTGGAAAGCTTGAAGGTTCATCCACGCATAGTGAGATGCATAGAGGGATTGGTGCACCTTTGAAAAACTAGATTTACTATGTCACCTGAAAACTATCGTGTGACAACGAACAGCGTCACCTTCCAAAGGGGCCACTCCTGTATTTTATATGGATGACCTGAAGACCTATGTTTCTAGGTCAAAGCAGCTTCAGTGTGCTGTAAATATCGTCGAGGGGAACACAGGAAAGATTGGTATCGAGTTTGGATTGGACAAGTGTGGCAAGATTATTCTGAAGCGAGAACGAATTACTGGCGTTCCAGGGGACCATAATCCGTTGGATATGAGTGTTATTAGACATCTTGAAACAGGAGAGACCTATACATGCCTAGGCGTGCCTCAAAGCCGCATCCGGGACATAACATCAATGACAGAGTCCCTCCAAAGCAGATACAAACGTCTTCCTCGATAGATTTGGTCTTCAAATCTGTCGACGTTGAACAAGGTATCTGCGACTAATATGCTTGCCGTCCTGGTTCTACTCTACTCGTTTGGGGTAGTTTCATGGGCGAAGCACGAGCTTACGGCCCGCGATTATACATCCCACGCCGCCAAGGCGGGCGCAGATTTCGAAATCTCCAATGTCTTTATAACCGTATTGTTCTGGGTACAGCTTATATGGTCGTAAATGGAAGAGATTCTCTCCGAAAAATGGTCAGGAAACAGGAGATGTTTGGCAAAGAAGCGTTCTTTACAAAACCACAGAGCAGGTGCACAGACCCTTGGCCTGGATTTTAACATCAGAAGTAAGGAAAGTGCATTACTCCATCTAGATGCCTCACTTCTAAAAGCCCAAGTAAAGAAAGGAGCAGTTGAAAAATTGCGCTAAAAGGTCCTCTAAAAGAAAATGCACGGAAACTTTACAGAAATGTAGAAAATCAGCCCTTGTCAAAGGAGCTAACTTTTGCTTTACTACCTTCTTTGTCGCTCTTACGGTGTTGGCTGCGACCCTGCCCTGCCGAACACTCCGAGGGAGATAGAGTCAATTGTCCAAAACGAGCGGTGCCCAATTTTCTGAAACTACGATTTTCGGACAGCAGTCTCCATTGCACACTCGAGGCCTGACATAGTTCTCGAGGGCTTCAAGAAACAAACTATATTCGTGATCCAATTCTCAGCTTCGGCGGTCTACAACATCGCTGCCAAGGAGGAGGAAAAAGAGGAGAGGTATCAAGACCCTAACAGGGAGCGGCAGGAACTGTACCCAAAATATTCGGTTAAAATAATTGCCCTTGTTATACTCGCGTGTCAAAAACATGCCGTGGCACTTGCGAGATAAATGCAAAAGGCTGTCATCGTTGGCTCGTTGCGTGTCCTACAGACACACGAAGGTTTCACCGGCCTTACGTTGTGATTTCGTCGTACCCTGTCACCACATAGGTATTACACGGTCGTCACACGTGGCGGTAGGTGTATGATTGACCGCGGTTTTCTACTGGGATCCAGTGTCATTTTCATAGATGGCAGTTGCAGGGTCCCACTGGGAGCAACTGCTACCCATGAAAATGACACTGTCTCCCAGTACGACCGCGGTAAATAATTTGAAAAAAAGTGAAAAAGTGACCTATTTAAACTGACAGTTGCTTCAAGTTCTTCTTAAAGAAATTCCATGACTTTTGCCATTTTTTCAAAATGCCTGACTTTTCCCTGATTTCCAAGGTTTTCCTGACCTACGTCACCCTGGTTTCATTAAGACATATAAATATATTATCAGGGCGGCCGCAAACCTTAATTTTAAAATTCCCTGACTAATTTTTCATTTTCCCTGACCATTAAAGACCAACATTCTAATCTTGTAACTTTTTAAATATATAACCTTTTATAATATGATTAAAACTAATTAAAATTTATAAATTTTTTATGTCTAGGTTGCCACAAATTTACTTGAATAAAGTGAAAAAGTGTCATATTTAAACCAAAAAAATGACCAAAAGTTACTAATTTCCAACCCAAAATGTGACTAACAGTGACTAATGTGCATTAATAATGTAAATAATGTTCTTTTGAATTTAAAAGAATTCCAAAAAACTCGCTGAAATTTATAAGAATTCCAGGTAAATTTTAACGAATTCAGGATAAATTTATAAGACTTTAAAACAATTCAAGTTAAAGTCAGAAGAATTTGAAAAATCCCAAAAATTCCCTTGATTTCAGTCAAATCAGAGTGAATTTAGAGGAATGTAACAGAAATTTGAAGAATTCAATGAAATTTATAAAAAATGTAGGTAAATGTTTGAAAAATGCAAGTGAATTAAAAACAATTCAAAAATATGAAAAAATGCATTGAATTTCTTAAGTTTTTAATGCGTTTAGAAAAATTCGAGGATATTCTAAGAATTTGATGAAATGCCTTATAATTCAAGGCGAGTTTGAAATACTTTAGGATGAATGAAACAAAAACTAAGAAGAAATACTAAAAAAATAAATTGAATTGAAGTGAATTGAGAATAATTCACGTGAATTGAAAAAAATCAAGAGAACCAAAAAAATCAAGAGAATTCTGCTGAATTCACAAGAATTAAAAAGAATTCAGGGTGAATTCGAAATGAATTCTAATGACTTACAAAAAACATATCTTTCAAAATTCTAGGAAGCTTTTTAAGATGCGATGCAATTTTTTTAAATCCTTTAAAATCATTCAAATCCTTGGAAATTTCTAGAAAACTTTTTTTTTTTAAGTTTACAGGAAGAACAAAGTCATTTATTAAGCGAATATACAAAAAGGTATTTGCCGTAACACGATCTAGAAACAATTGACTGTAAGGGTAAAAAATCAATAAATCCCCTTGAGACAATCTCTAAATTTCAAATTGGTATCTTGAATACTCCCAGGAGACGAACACACTGTTCCTCTTTGGTTTCGTCAATAGAGCCTCCCCAACCCGCATCCACATAGCCCACCATAGGACTGTCGTCACGTCTGTAGAGGATCCCGTAATCATCTGTGCCTTTTAAGTACCGTACTATCCTCTTCGCTACATTCCAGTATGTCTTATTGAAACAGTCATTGAATTGACTCAACAGACTAGCCGTGTGAGCGAAGTCCGGGTGTGTTGCCACTGACAGATACAGCAGGCATCCGATTAATTCTCGATAAGCAGGTTTCTCTCCTTCTGACTCGGATCACGCGTCACCTCTGATGAACTTCGTATCAACATCTAAAGGGGTTGATACAGGGTTGCACTCTTCCATCCCAAATCGTTGAAGGATATCTGTAATGTACGTTTTCTGGTTGATAAAAATTCCCTCGTCGCTTCTGATAAAATCCATTCCCAAACAAAGTTTGTGACGGCCAATGTCCCTTATTTTGAAAAGATCCGATAATTCACGACCGTATCTTGCAATTTCTTTGAGATCTTTAAACATCGCCAGAATATCATCCACATAAATTACTATAATCACCAAATATTCCTTCCCGTGTCTCAAATAAACACAGGGATCCGCTTTCGTTGGACGTAGTGAACATATTTAGCTACAATAGAAACGTCATGCTTTTTTTTTGTGTGAGTTCGACACCTGGCTACATAAATCAGTGCACATATTCAGTTTTTTTATACAACAACATAAATTTTTCCTTGAGTAATCATGTCTAGTTTTGTGCCAGAAAAGGAGCATTTGCGGGAAGCTCTACTTTTTTGCTTCAATTTGAAGAAATCGGCTGCCGAATCACATCGAATGCTTGTGAAGGCCTATGGTGACAGTGCTTTATCGGAAACAACTTGCAAAGACTGGTTTCGTCGGTTCAAAGACGGTCATTTTGACTTGAGTGACAAAAAGCGTGAAAATCGGCCCAAAAAAGTTGAGGACCATGAATTACAGGCTCTTTTGGATGAGGACGATACACAAACACAAAAAATGCTTGCCGAACAGTTAGGTGTTACTCAACCGGCCATTTCCATGCGTTTACATGCCATGGGAAAGATAAAAAAAATGGGAAAATGGGTACCCCATGAATTGAACGATAGGCAGATGGAGCGACGCCAAAACACATGTGAAATCTTGCTTGCTAGACACAAAAGAAAGTCGTTTCTGCATCGTGTGGTGACTGGAGACAAAAAGTGGATTTATTTTGAGAATCTGAAACGAAGAAAATCGTGGGTCGATCCCGGACAACCATCAACTTCTTTCTCAAGACCTAATCGCTTTGGACGCAAGACGATGCTGTGCGTTTGGCGGGATCAGGACGGTTTCGTCTACTATGAGCTATTAAAACCTGGTGAAACTGTCGATGCTCACCGCTACCACCAACAACTAATCAAATTGCGCCGTGCTTTGCGTGAAAAAATACCGGATTATGAAGAAAGACATGAGAAGCTGATTTTTCTTCACGACA
>CAKNWT010130268.1:5919-16330 GCA_932066315.1 Andricus coriarius
TGAAATATTGGAACCATTTTTTAAATTGTGATCTAAATTTTTTCACATTTTCAGAAATTTCATTGAAAAGATGTATTTTAATCTACCTTAAATTTAAAAAGCTTTAACATACTTGGGGGCGTAAATAAATATATAATTATCGTTTAAAACTGGTTTTAAAATCTTGCAATAGTACTCTTTGGAATTCTCTTGATTTTTTTTTAATTTACTTGCATTTTTCTAAATTTACTCATTCTTATTTAATTTAATTGATTTTTTAGAATTTTTGAAATTTTTTTATTTAATTGGTCTTTAATTCTTTTAAGCTCACCGCCAATTTTTATACAATTCATCGTATCCCTTTCGTTTACCTTATTTTTTTTTTAATTCATTCCAATTTTACGGAAAACAATGGAATTTTTTGATTAAAAAATGTTTTCCGATTCATTTGAATTCTTTGGAATCTAACTTGAATCGTTTTGAAGTCTTATGGATTTATCCTGAATTTGTTACCCTTTGAGCGCGAAAAAAGTACCCTATGAGCGTGACAAAAAGTACCCTTTGGTCCCTATATATAATCCCATAGGGTCTGTGAACCCTGAATATCGCTTCGTCTGAAATTTCAGAGTCTTTTAAATTTTAAATTCAATTTGTAATTTTACGTTTCTCAAGTTAAAGTTAAGCTGGCGTCTTTTGGTGATGGGTCTTTCTTGCACGTCGCGTATTAATTATATATCACCAGAATTGACAATTATTGTGTATAGTATTAAAAAGTAGTATCGTTTGGAAATCCGAAAATTATAATTTTGACCCTAATAACTTAAAAAAACGCGAATATCTCCTAAACTAGAACCAGCCTATGGTCACTAGATAGCCAAACTTGAAGTATCATATTCTGATCGAGCTCTGAGACACCGCTAGACAGCGTTGTGGTTTTCCCACCCCACGTCATTTTTTTTTAATTTCTGAATTTGACAGTTATGTCGGTAAATTTCAGCAAATTCATTTAAGCGAAAATTTAACCATGAAATCCCGATAGATTCCAAGTGACAAACAGAAGTGTTCTGTATAGATGGCAAATGTTGCTAAAAGTTTAAAATAAATACCACTTTAAACTTCAAAATATTATTTTATTATCTTACTGTCAGTTCTTTATAAAATACAATTTTATTAAAAAACTAAGAGAAAAATAGTGAACAATTCATAAATAATTATTCTAATAATTATTTATGTATTTTGATTTGTTATTTCTTAGTTTCTTATAATTTGAGTTACTTTAAATAAATTAAAAAATTATTATTATTTTCTTAGGGATCCGAAGAACCGCTATGAGGCGCCACTGGCGACTATCGTCCTTCATTTTTAAAGCATTGCGTGACCTGAGGCTAGTCAGCTAGCCTTTTCACGCGGGCGCCCTCATATAAACTCCAACATCCATTATAGATAAATTGTTTACTTTTCATAACCCATTGTACCCAGTGCAACACTAGCGAAGAATTCAATTGAATTCTAAAACATAGGGTTATATGGTTTATGTACTTTAGAACTATTAGACGAACGCGTGTTGGGTAGCTACGACAGCGCCACTACTTTGGAACTATTATGTAAAAATTTGAATTCAATATTATCAAGAAATCTTGTGGTAAATAATATCTTTTAGACCTTAGTATAACATATTTGATTAAAACGAATTGACGTTCACTGCTCTTTTTTATTAACATTGCTCTAATTAATTCGAGATATCCAATAGTTGGTGTATCAGGTGAGGCTGTTGTTAAGGTCCAGTCGTATTTTTGAATATCCTGCAATATTCTAGAATATGCTTAACACTTCTTGAGTATTCAGGAATTTCCTGAAAATGTTTTAAATATTTGGTACTTTTTATCTAAATTTAAAATTCTCTGAAAATTCTTGAGGGTTCTAAGCTTTTTTAGAAATAGGTACGTAAAAAATTCTAGTGTTTCTAGAATATTCCGGAATGTTCTGGACTTTTCTAGGATATTCTGATCTTTTCTAGAATCTTCTGGGTTATTCTGCAATTCTTTTTTCTCAAATTCTTTGAAAATTCGAGAATGTACTTGATTTTTCTAAAACATTCTAAAATTTGTATCTGTATATTCTAGAATTGTACACAATGATAGGGAATCTTGAAAATAAAGTTTTGCGGCCTCCCTGTTATTCTGGAGCGTTCCAGAATTTTTGAGGTGTTTCTATAATATTCTTTAGTGTTACTAGTCGACTCGAAGCCGTTTTTTTTGGTGCTCGTGATGTCTTCAAAGAAGATTCTTACTAAAGCCTTATATTCATAAACATAGGAATTTCGTATCACATATTTTTGGAAAAAATAGTAGTTTTATAATAATGTCGAGTCGTATCAATGTGTTATTACGTTGATTTCAATTTATTTCGTGATTTGTCACTAGGTGACGATCGTTATGCCAGAGAGAAGAGACACGATGACCCAGCAGTATTTGCAGTCGGAAAACAGTACAAGCCAGCAACCCACCTCTGTGATTCAACCTCAGGGTCATACAGAAATTACTCACAAGTTCCACGAGTCCGTAGGCTTGAATATTCAACTAAATAGTGAAAGAGGCATTGCAACTCGATGCAGAGAATACAGCAACGCCGTATTGTTGAGCGACGCTCCACTTGAAAATAATGAACTCTTTGAAATTTGCGTCCAAGAAGTCGCTCGAGAATGGAGCGGTTCTTTGAGGATAGGGGTTCTCAGCCACGAAAGTGGAAACTGGTTAACTTCGATGAATCTCGTACCAGGAATGACGTGCATTCCGGCGGATTCTTGGTATTTAACTGGTGAGTTGAATACCCTAGCGAATTATAAAATTTCCGGCAAGATCCTGATAGCAGTCTTATTATTGTAAAATGATTTTGAATTTCAGGCAACGAAGTGCGTCATAAAGGCTACGTTCTTTGCTTGAACTACTGTCCCAGTTTAGACTGGATTCGAGTTGGTGATAAAATAGGTTTAAAACGCACTCAGGAGGGAAATCTGAAGTTTTATATAAATGGGGAAGACATGGGTGTCGCAGCCTCGAATTTACCTGAAATGGTATTCGCGGTTATAGAACTTTTTGGCAGCACCGTGGCTGTTAGCATCATAAGCAACAAGCAACAAAACCCAGCAATCTCTCCAAACGCTAGTCTGCGAATGCAAGATTCTTTGGAGTTGCTCTTGGATCCGATGCCACCCACTATTAGAAAGTAGGTTCCTCTATTGATCACGTGGATATGGAATTTTGAAAGGTTCTATTTCGAGTAGCGAACTTGCGAGAAGCTTCAAAATTCCATATAAATTGTATTGGGAGCAACAGCTCTCACCGTGATTAAACACTTTCAAAAAAACTTCCCAAATTATGCAGTCTAGTGAATTTTTCAATAACAATATCTCTTGATATTACAGTGATGCAGGGATGGAATCGTCGGTTGAAACTTCAGAAGCGAAATTGTTAAATGAAATGATACTCACTCCTACGCAACCTATACATACTTCAGTGGGAGAAGTTGATTGGTGCTACGAATTTCACGAGAATCACGGGAGAAATGTACAGTTGGAAAAGAGAACCACTGCGAGGAGAGTAGCTAGTTATAATCAAGGTACGTTTAGTATTTATTAGATAGCAGTAAGCTATTAAGGGTTCGAATCCCAATGCGGTTAGTGAAATGGAACGTGATTATGGAAAGTTTCCTTTTTTTTTTTGGATTGGATATTTTGTCCGTTCTATCTTGAAAACTAAAACTGAGGCACTTCGTTACAAGATGTCTCAAGGTTATCTATGCACAATTTAATTAGCTTTCATTAAAAAAAGCTTTCAAATCAGATCGAAATTCTGAGGTATGTAGAGTAATTTGTCTGTGAGCATTTTTTGCCTCCCACGCTATCATGGGATGTGCCACGTCACGTTAACTTTGTTCCCATTTTATTCATTTAATCGCTTGATTATTTAAGAAATCTTCGTTTGCTACTAACTTGTTATTTGAACATTTTTGTTAATTTGATACTTCTTTATAATTTTAAGGGTGTCCAGCGACCTTGAAAACCTGGAATTCTCCCTTAATTTTTGTTGAACCTTGAAAACCTGGAAATTTCCTTGAATTTTTCACGTGAAACTTGAATTAATTTTTTTTTAATTTTAAAACAGTTATTTTATTGAAATGCGAAAAGTAATATATATCTTTTAATTTATTATGATATAAACATCGCGTTTAGAAAAAATCTTGCTACTGAAATGTTTAAGTAAATAAAGAGATTTCTAGGCATTTTTATAGACTTTACCAATTATTTTATAGATTGCAATGAACAGACTTTAATATTGTGAATGATTCTATAAGTTTTTAATTTCGTCTCCGATAATATAGAATGTTAAAGTATACATTTTTTGTGATATCCAACTTAAAAATTGTAAAAATTATTAGTTTAAAATTTCTATGTGAATTCAGTTTCAGCATTAGAATGAGCTACGGCCATGTAATGGATTTTTCAAGGGTTTCAACACTCGGTTTTTGAGTACACCAGATTACAAAACATTACTAAAGATTTCAAAAGGTTTCTAAATATTTCAAATATTTAAAAATATTTAAAAGGATTTGGATCATTTTACAAATTATTCACGAATTTCAAAGATTTAAAAAAGGCGTGTACATCAGATTAAACAAATTTCATAACAATTTCACAAAGCTTTTAAAACTTTCAAAAGATCTAAAGGATTTCAAGGATTTGAAAAAGTCGTGTACACCAGATTTCAAAGATTTAAAAATATTTCGAAGATTTAAAACGATTTCAAAAGGTTTCAAAACATTTTAGAAGATTTGAAAAGATTTCACTAAGATTTCAAATAATTCAACGAATAAAAAAGATTTCACAAACAAAGATTTAAAAAAAATTTCATGATAATTTCAAAAGATTTCACAAACGTTTCACAAAGATTTCGATCACTTCATAAAGATTGCAAGGATTTCAAAGATTTGAAAAAGGCGTGAACAACAAGATTTCAAAGATTTCGAACATTTCCAAAGATTTTAATACTTTCAAAAGATTTTAAAAAGGTTATAGTAAACCAGATTTCTAAGAGTTCAAAATATTTTACGCAGACTAAAAATATTTTAATGATTTCAAAGGAATGCAAAGGATTTCACAAATATGTCAGATTTCATAAAAATTTCATAAAGATTTCAAAAGAATTCAAGAATTTCAAAGATTTCAAACGATTTTAAATATTTCAATGATTTCAAACGAATACGAAAGTTTTCACAAATATTTTAAAGAGGTTAAACTACTTGAAAAGGTTTAAATAAATTTGAGAAGATTTTAAAAGATTTCAATGATTTCAAACGAATACAAAAGATTTCACAAGCAAGTCTTAAAGAAAGCTTTAACAAATATTTCAAAGATTTCATAAAATTTCGCAAAGATTTGTAGGATTTTAAAGATTTCAAATATTTTAAAAAAATTTAACAAGATTTCGAACATTTCCAAAGATTTTAGAATTTTTAAAAGATTTCAAAGATTTTTAAGATTGTAAAAAGGTTATAATAAACCAGATTTGAAAGATTTCAAAACATTTCAAATATTTTAAACGCTTTCAAATACTTCAATGATTTCAAATGAATGCGAAAGATTTGACAAATATTTCAAAGATGTTAAACTATTTCAAAAGGTTTCAACACATTTGAGAAGATTTCAATGATTTCAAACGAACACAAAAGATTTCACAGAAATTTCAAGATTTTACAAAGACTTTAAGTACTTCAAGAGATTTCAATGAATTCTTAAGGATTTCAAGGATTTCCTAGACGACTTATGTTCGCAAAAAAATAAGAATTTTTTTATTTATGGTTCTGCTTTCTTTAAAAATGTTTGGCCAATAAAAAATAAAATGACTCATTTTTTACATCTACAACAAACGGTTATTTCATTATTTGATGTAAAAAAAGGGAGACCTGGAAAACCTTGGCTTCTTGATCTGGAAAACCTGGAAAAAACCTTGAATTTTGTTCCGATTTATTGCTGGACACCCTGATTTTGGTCTTTGTTAGGTTTTTTTTTGTTAGACAGTTGTTAGAAAATTCCCTCTATAAAAAATTTATTTCAATGGAAGCTGAAGTGAAGAGAAAACTTTCTATTAGTAAAATTAATATAGCATTTAAATATATGTTTGCAGGTGTAGTGATGTCTAGTCGCCCTTTGATAAGGAATAAAATATTCCAAGTCAAAATAGAAAAAGTAAACGACCGTTGGGTCTCGGGATTACTCTGTGGAGTTACTTGTGTTTCCCCTGAAAAAGCAACTTTTCCGGTATCAGCTCTTGGTTTTAAAAAACACTCATGGATTATATGCGGAGATTGGATATCCCACAATGGCACTAAAGTAAGCTCCCTTTCTAATTTAATTCTCCACGCTGATGTTTTATTCTTTCTGGCTGTTTATCCCCTAGAAACGTCAATATTTATTAACAAGTTACATTTTTAAAAATATGTAAATAGGTGAAGACAACCTATGGATCAAATTTGGAGAACCTACAGTGTGGTTCAACAGTAGGTTTGCTGATCGATGAAGATTCGAGACTCCATCTTTACATAAACGGACTCGATCAAGGAATAGCCGGCACAGATTTGCCTCTGTATGTTTATGCAGTAATTGACTTGTATGGCCAGTGCGAACAAGTTTCCATAGTCGGTTCCACATCCGACTCCCTTTACTCGAACAATTGTGCCAACAACAGCGCTGTGATAGAGTGTGTTAGATTGGAACAAGAAGACATCGATAATTCGCGGGAAAAGGCGGACCTGGAATGTCATGAGAAAGAAAATGCCGTTCCTGCAACTCCCTCAAACCTCTCTTTAAATATTCCAGTTCAAAGCACTGCTAGTCTGAATCTAGTCGAAAATACTGCCGTATCGCATTCGTCCAGCAGCAATAACCATTCAAGTCTCCAGAACAATCCCCTAGAGAATAATTTGATGGCCAGTAGCATACACTCCGACAGCAACAACTCAGACTCTTGTTCAGAAATTAGCAACGATCAAGTGGAAAACGCTAGGAGCAAACACTTTAACGATGTTGACAACGTTTTGAGTGAAATTGGTGTTGTTGTGAACAACCAAGCGACTGACAACTGTCGAGAGGCGATAAACGAGACCGAAAATCGCTCGAATTCGTCGAACCTAAGCGCTAGGAATGAATGTACAAATGTAGAAATAAACAATGCAACGAATATTAATATTAAAAATGGCTCAGCTGTTAGCACCAGCAACATGAGCAATTTAAACACTGCGATCAACTCCACCAATGCTAATAACGCAATTAATGAAAGTATCGCTTCTAATAGTCAAAACAACCAAGTGTTCCCCCAGCAAAACAGCTCGCCGATCCTGACGAGCGGAACGCAGAATAATCACTTACCTTGTCAGTCTCCTGTCCCAAATTTGCAGAACAATATAATGTCTGGGTCTCTTGTTAATGTTTCGAGTGGACAGGATTTGCAGTTGCATTTGAATCGGCACTATCAGATTCCGAATAATTTTTTGGCTAATAGTGTGATCGCTAGTCAAAATGCTCTAACTCAAAACGTCCTTCACAGTGCACCTTTGGTCGCTTCGCTGCCGTCCACTCCACTTGGGAGCTCCGTTTCATCCTCGAAGAAGTGCGAATACCTCAAGGCATGCACCAGGTTAAAGAAGTCACTCGTTTTGCCTGAAGAGTTCTTTTCGCTTGATGAAGTTCTTTGTTATTGTAGTTCCTGCTACAAGGTTGAGGGAGAGAGTGCTATTTGTAAAAAGGGTGAACCTGTGGCGGAGTTTGCATTACCAATTGGTTGGGCCAGGTTTCCTCTTAGACAGACCATCAATGCTAATCAAATTCCTCAGAACACGACTGATAAGTGGCATGTGGCTTTCTATGGGACGAGATTAGATGCAGTCAGGTAATTCGTTTATTTTGATCATTGTTTTTTTTTTCGTATTTTCATTTATCTGAGTTTTCGAAGCTTGAAGTTAATGAATTTGAATACAATTTTATATTTGCAAGTGTTCAATACTTTTTTTTTATTTCAGGTGGATTTTAGATAGAGGTGAATTATTAACAAAAGAACAGTTAGACACGAGTAATTTGACAACGACTGTAAATAGTGAAGATCAAAATCCTCAAGTGGTTTTTTCTCCAAATATAAAGTATGCGGAATCCGAAGATTTTACGAGACAGTACCCGTAAGTGTTGTAAAATTAACAAGATTATGAGCTCATCTTTTATTATTTTTTGTACTGAAGCATATTTAAATTACAGAATTGTAAAGAGATATTGAAATATTTTAAGAAGTTTGAATTTTAGGCGTTTCTTAGTACAACTTTCTACGAGAATATTAATAGTGGGAATAATTCTTACTATGATATTTAATTATTTTAGAACTATTATCAAAGAAATTTAGGTTCTCTGTACATTCTAAATTGAAATGACTTTTTTTTAAATTGATTGAATCTTGCAACGAATTGGTAAACATTTTCAAGTCTTTTTGCATATTAGGAGTTTGTAAAAATCGAATTTTATTATAGAAAATTTTACTTCATGAAAATATTCTGGACTTTTAGGTAAGACGAAATTTAAAGACGTTGTCGAAGTGCTACAATATTTTTTTAAAACAAGGACTTCCAAGGAATACAAACTTCCAATTCGTTGTTACATATTTTTAGTTCATGATTTCTAAAATTCAATTTATTTCTTCAATACTTTCGGTAATTTTTTAACTTTTAGAATATTTTTTTCACTAAAATTGAATGAAAAGTCAATAATTGAATTTCACAATCAGTCTTCTGTCTTCCCATATTTCCCCTTTTCTTAAGGAAATAGTTTAAAGACGGACTGAATTAAAAATTAAACTCGTTTAAAATCTAAGCTATAAAAATATAAAATCTTTATTTTTAGTGCGTAAAACTTAAACAAAATAATGTCAGTACTGAGTATTCTAAAATATTTTTTTTATCGTTGTGTCATATTAAACAGTTTCAAACTCCAATTAAATAATTATAATTTTCTAGTTTTTCAAATTTCACTATATCAAATTCAAAATATATTGTAGAATTTTAAACTCCGGGCTTTGAAAGAATATCAAAATTTTGACAGATTCAAAATGGACTATTGAAACGTTTGAAAGTAAAAATTTCAAATTAGATTCCTTCAAATTCAAAAACTTAGCGGCATTCCAAATCAATGTAAACCGCTTACAATTCAAAATTGTTTAATTTTAACTTTTTTAAATTCAAAGTTATTCTTTTTTTCTTAATTTTGAATAAATAGTGCTTCAATTACCAAAAATTTTAATTTGACATTATGCTCTGAGTTACGTGTTATTTTGAACGATTTAAATTGAAAAATTGTAATTTCAAATATTAATTTTAAAAAGATTTTAATTTAAAATTGAAAATCTTTCTTAATTTTTCTTTTTTTAAGCTCTTTCGATTCAAAGTCGTTTTAAGCGCTACTAGGACCACATATCATTTTTTATTTTTTCGAATTTGAAAACAAACCCCTTTTAATGTTTCAATGTACACGTGTTCCAGTTTTATCGCTCTCAATTAAAAATGCTTAATTTTAAATGTTTTCAATTCAGAATTATTTAACTTTTAACCTTTTAAATTAATTCTATTAGGCGCTTTCAATTTTTATTTATCATTGTGATCATTCTTAATTTTTAATTGTACAACTTTTACTTCTCATGTAGGGTAAATGTACTGGTGGTTGGACAACGATTGTAAGTGTTTTTAAGGTCGGACACCACTTTTGGAAGGCCATATGAGTACTAAGTTTTGCAAATTGTCAAAAATCCGACTAATCAAAATGCAGACCACTGATACGTCTCCGGAGACCGATGCATTTACCCTGTACGATTTAAATTCAAATTGTACAAATTTCAAGGCTTTCAAACCTGCTAAAGACTTTTAGGGCTTTTATACCTTTACATTAAAGAATATACTTATGTGAAAAAATAAATTCCAGTTACATTGACACGCAATCGAACAAGAAGCTCAACGCATCGACTGCATTCCAATTATTAGTAAGACCCGGTTCGTACACAATAACTTCTAAAAAAGATGGGGTGGATCCTCATTTGGAAGCTACGGAATGGTCCACGAAAGAGGCAGGAGCAACTACAATCGTCGCTCTTCTCATCCACCTCGACGGATTTTAAACCTTCGTCCAAGCCTAAACCCATTGATTTTTCATTCTCCAAAGATCGTAGGTACATTAATATTTTTAAACCCAACTTTAACGAGACTTTTCCATCACTTATTCTAATTATCATTATAACATGTACATTGTACAGACACCTAATTATAATTATCAATCAATTCCCCAAATTTATTTCCTTTAAGAATTCGATTCGATGTGTTTATTAAATCCTCCTTGTTATGTGTATTC
>CAKNWT010130288.1:3297-14771 GCA_932066315.1 Andricus coriarius
CACATAGAATTATAAATAAATTATGAACAATCAACGCTGATATTCAATAATGTAAGCTTTTGAATATGAAAAAATAAACATAAAGCAAAACCTTTATCAGAGCTATAATATGTTTCCTATTCCTGATTTTTGTTCATACGCAGACCTGAATGCCACTTTACGTGTTACGCCATCTTTCCAAACAATAACTTTTGCGATATAAAATTACACCCAACTCTCGGATTCTGTCCCCCCGGTCTCGGCCTTCCTAGAATTGCTGGCCCACGCAGTTTTTCAGCGCGCAGAGCGAGATACGGTTGCGACTCTCGCCTCGCAAGGGCCGCAGCGCGCGAGTACTCAGTCGAGTATATTGCGCAATGTTATATATTTCCATTGGAAACGTTTTGCGCGACCCTGACTGTTTACGTTTACAAAGGATTTTAAAAGATTAGGAGAGTTTTAGAGAATTTCAAAAGAATTCATGCGACGCTTTTAAATATTTACATAATTTAAAGTAGTTTCAAAAAATTTCACAGGATTTGAAAACCTTCAGAGTATTTCAAAATATTCCAACGAATTTTCTTCAAGAATTTCAAAACTTTAAGTGTATTTTAATAGATTCTAAGGAATTTTCATTTGGTTTCAGTAATTTAATTGGATGTTAGAGAATTTAAAAAAATAGCAAGTGGTTTTAAAAGATTTCAACTGAATATATAGTTTAGGAGTTTTTAAAGATTACGAATATTTTACGGTATTTCAAAAGAATCCAGGGTATTTTTAAGAGATTTCAACAATTTTAAGGAATTTCAAAACAATTTAGAGAATTTGAAAACTTTGAGAGATTTCTCAAAGATTCCAAGGGTTTTTTATTTGATTTCAGTAATTGCATTGATTGATTGAATTTCTAATGACTCTGAGGAATTTTTTTATTTTAATTATTTGCAGGAATTTTGAAGGATATGAAATATTTTAGGCTGTTTTTTAAATTTTCATTACATTTTAAACAGAATAATAAGTTTCGAGAATCCAAGGAATTTTCAATTGATTTCTTTAATTGATTTCAGAAGATTTTATATACTTTAGAGTATTTTGGAAGATTCCAAGGCATTTTTGAAAGCCTCAAAAAGTTTCTCCAAGTAAAAATCCTAGTCAAAAATTCTGTTTACACAAAATTAATCTATCTAAAATGTATCTATTGCATTTTTAACTTTATCTGGTTAATGCAAACA
This sequence comes from Andricus coriarius, assembly GCA_932066315.1. Lineage (NCBI taxonomy): Eukaryota > Metazoa > Arthropoda > Insecta > Hymenoptera > Cynipidae > Andricus > Andricus coriarius. The sequence continues at coordinate 4,506 of CAKNWT010130288.1, forward strand.
TACCGTGCAATTTGGTGACAATTTACGTTGCGTTCGTGAAGTGGTCGAGTGGTAATCGTGCTGTGGGTGATAGTGGCGTGGTGGTGGTGGGTTGCCCGACGGGATGTTATGATCGCGCGGTGGTCCGATGTGGCCGCGTCATCAGTCGAAGTTATGAGTAAACATAAGTCTGAAATTGGAGGCTGAAAAGATACCGACCTCCGAGGAATACCCTGATCAGGTTGGAAGGTGTAGGATCCAATACCTTTATAGGTGAGATGAGAGGAGCTCGGATAGTACCTATATGATGGAAGGAGGTCGGGATCTGCGAATACCAAGTAATTTGAGAACAGACAGGACGACGTTGTTGAAATATAAGAGTGTTTGTGCTCGCAGAATATCTTTCCCGGCTAAACTGAGTGTGAACCACTGTAAAGATTGTGTATCATTGTAATAAAGGACACCGTAATATTTTTGTGAACTCAAAAGTAGTCTTGTAATTTGTCCACCCCGCCTTTTATTTCATTTTTGACAGTGATGACTGTCCCGATTAGTAACACCATTGTTTAAGGCAAGAATAAGTGAAATTTGCATAGTAGAATTAGTTATAGGAAGAAGCGAAGAAGCATACAAAATCTAAATCCGGGGTCTGTTTGTGTCATCAGATAAGGGCTAATGCCATTTCAAGGTCATAGTTTGTTTATCAAATGGAAATGCATTTTTAATTGTGGATTCTGAAAGAGCGGGATACTTTACGTTCATATATGGATTGAACTATTGATCAAAGTCAAGTTATAGGTCACCCGAAGGTCGAATCACTCTCTCAAATTAATTTATTTGAGATAAAAAATGATCCGCATTGAGAAATCTATGAATTACAAATTTTTATCAAGCATGGCTTGGCTTCGTGATATTCCTCCGGAAGTATTAGAGAACCAACACATCAGACACGTATATCCACGCGCTACCGACGAATGAAGTTTTCCAATTTTCTGGGAAAAAGGATACGTTTCTTTTATATACTAGCTGCCAAAACATCACGGTGATAAGGGAGTGATGAAGGTACTGGAGCATCACTGATGAGCCCAACTTCAGTATCCGAGCGAAACGCTTAAATTCTGTGGGGATACTCTGATCCTGTTATTAAAATTAAAAATCCTGCATCCTTAGAGGGTGCTGGAAATGGTGACAACTGTTTTAATCAACGATGTGTAGAATAATCCATTTTCCGATCCTTTGAGGTAACGAAACCAGTAAAAAAACACTGCCCTGCAGAGCAGTATCAGATATAACCTTCAAGGTTACATTTAAGGTCACCAGATAGTCGCCTACCATGAACCCAACAACAAAAGTTGACCTTGAAATAACCTTCACCCTGGCCTGATGGAGTCAAGCCAACCCCGGATTCAGATTTAGCAACGCCAAAAATTTATAGGTATGGTGGTCTAGTCTGATGCACAGAACACTTTTTTTTGTGGTATTTTGTTTTATTCATCATTTGTTAAATACATTTGTACCTAACAACTGACCCTTGACCCTGAACTATGAACATTCCATCTTCCCCTTTGCCCTTGGATCTTTGCCCTTGCATCTTTGCCCCCTGGACTTTTTTTATTTTGTTCTAAAAAATATAAAATCTTAATTTTTGTTACGCCGATTAAACTCTTGGACAATCCGTTTCACTAATAATAATATAGTCGAGGTTGAGGGGAAAACAATGCCACCAAATGCACAGGACAAAACTTTATATTTGAAATCAGTTTATTATTTAATTAAATATTTCTTGAAAATTAAAAAATTAAAAATAAGCTTTCCCGAAGATATTAATATAATAGTGCCAAAATGGACCAAATCCCATGAATTTGGTCTGTTGTTTTCCCCTCAGCACTCAACAAAGTGAAGTCAGCAAGTGGTTAATTTAAAATACCTAATACGCAATTGACATAAAGAAATTGAATGCAGTTGTAGCATTTATGATGAATTTTTACATTTTTTTCCCGTTTTGAAGTTCAATTTATGTCATACTTTAATCTCTATCATACTATTTTGATTGTTCATTTCCTCCTCTATCAAATATCGGTTCTACGGTTCTAGACTATCATCTTTTTATTTTATTTCATATTATTTCATTTATCCTTTACAACAATTACATTTCTGTAGAAATTTTACAATACAATTAACATTCATCGATCAGTGCTTGTAAGTATACATTTTATCATGTAACTCTGTTCCTTAGGGGGCTAATTAAGTAGCCCTAGGGACACATAAATACAAATACAAAATTATATATTAGTGCACGTAAGCATTTTAATGAATTTCCCATCTAACTAAATAACAGTCTTCTTTTAAGAAGTGTTAGGGGATATTCATATTTTAAAATTTTATATATCCCTTTCGTTCATCCTTCCGCTTTGATATAGGTGAGTGTGCATAAGAGACTTGGGAGACGTGGGACATATTATTTAAAATAAATATCTATATATCAGGATGGGCCGAAATACAAAAGTTTTGAAAGTCGAAAATCGCTAGTACTGACATTATTAAAATTTGTATTTTATTTTAAAATTTGGCCTCGACAGATCTATTTAGAATAAGCAATGAGGCCTTATATCCAATTGAGCTCAAAGTTTTCATTTTCCCCGCTTTGTGACGTACGGAGCACTAGTGCAAGGGATTCCCCGGCGCTGTCTTAAGGGCCCTGAAAACCGAGTGTAAAACCCCGTTTGGGATTCAGGGCAAACGGTCGATAGCATCGTTGTGGTAGTGTGTTCTACTGCCTTGCCTGCTCCTACTTCGCTGAATAGTAGAGCACACTACCCCAACGAAGATATCGACGACAATTTATTTCTTTTAATTTTTGCATCAAAAATATAATTTTTTTCGAAAAACTAAAACTTTACCGACAGTCTCTATATTCTTTAGAATATGTATTAAAAAAATTAGACAAAATAGCTTCACCGTTTGCCCTGAATCCCAACGGGGTTTTACACTCGATATGCAGGGCCCTTAATCTCGCTTGACCTTTCTTCAACGTCCGCGCTCCGTGTTTTTTTAGTAGAATAGGTGCAGCAAAGAGAAGACTTATGAGTAAAATACGCGTAACAAGGAGAAAACTTATATGTTTGTAACTTCTTTGTTTTCTCCATCTTCCACTGTAACAGCTAAAAACTAGTAAAACGCAAGTTGTGTGCGTGAAACTCAGGCATAAATTGTATACTGTTTACAAAAATTGCAGTGGTGAGTTGCCGAAAATCACATACCTCCATTATTTTTCAAACCTGGTAAATCGATGTATTTTCATAAGCTAATTACAAAAATGGCTATGCAAATACTGGTGAAATTCGTTTTAAAGATAAATACTTGAAAAAACTACTGTTTAAAAATAAAAATGCAGAAAGAGGCGTTATTGTAGCCAGGCGGTAGCGTGGTTGTTAAAGGGGCAATATTCAAATAAAGCAATATTGAGTAAGATTACACACCAACCTCCTTTCCACTAGCCTTTCTCTTTATTATTCCCTTTCTAATCACACCGAGAGTTATAAAAAGGAGCCATGCAAGGGCTTAGTGTGTTTTTTAAGGGGCGAGATCAGGAAAGGTGTAGTTGAAAGTGGAAAAAGGGTAGAGGTACGTGCAAACACACTCCTACTTCTTCTTTTATAGTGCCCTTAACAACTTTCGATTGTGCCGCTTTCTATCCACCCGGAAAGGTGAAAAGGGGGCATGCAGGAAGAAAAAGTCCCAGGTGGTTATGCCTTATTGCATGTGTTGAATATATTTTTAACAAAAAATAAGAACATGAATGTGTGAATTAAAGAAAAAATATGTTTCCGCCGCGCGGGCACATTCTCATCTCGCGTTGGGCGCGCGGCTAGATTATCTCGGTCTGTCGGATTGCGTCTTTTAAAATTAAAGGTCAAACGGTCGACAACTATAATTTGGTCACTGTGAATTCTCTTTCGTTAAACCTCCCTCGACCTTAACGAAACCATTCTGAACACATGTCTCATGCTTCACACTTGATTAAAGTCCGAAACGCGAACTTTCTATATTATGTACTTTATTATGATAAATTGATATTATATGAATTTCTGTAACTCGTTCGGGGACTGCTTATACAGATAATGCAAGGTGAAGTAAAGATTTTATTTTTCATGATTATTTGATATTTTTCCCCCTATTTCGCATTAATTTTTATTCGCAGCTGCCTTCAAAAGAGTATCATTTCATTAAATGTATATTATTATAATTCATAATATGCATTGATATTTAAAATATATGCATTGTCATAGTTTTGCTTTTATAATTTAAAAAAAGTTAACGTCGCGGATTCCGTGTTGTTTTGATTTTCAACAAAAATGAGATACCGGAGAATGAGAATGCAGCTATGTTTATGTTAAAGTATCACATTTTAAGTGTTCTCATTTCTAAAAAAAAATATTTCGTTTCGAGACTATAACAAATAAGTTGCAAGAAAAATGATCCCACTGTTTTTCTGTAAGCAAATGATTAAAAAACAATGTGTAAATCTTTCTATCGTGAACAATTTTTGCCCATTAATTTTTTTTCCATATCTTGGCTAGTTTGACCGCAAAATGGAATTTTTTGATTTCTTAGTGTTTTTGTTTGTGGTAGATGCTTCAAACTTTTTTAAATCTAGGTAATTTTTTTAAGTACAGTCGAATCTGGATTTAGTGTTTGCGAGAATTAAAGCCGAGCCGCGTGATAAAACAGGAGTGTTGCGGTAAAGCGCTGTACCCTAACGGCCCACCTGTCTAACTTCTTCATGACGTTGCGACAGTTCACTCGAAACGGGAAGCACACGCGTTTATATAGCGAATAAACACGATGGCGTGCTCGCGCCGACCAGCAGTGGGGCGCCGATGCCAACTGAAGCCGATGGGACTGATAGGATTATTTCGTGCCATCAAATGAGCCTGTCTTTGAAATTAACAACAGCGCCATCTGACACGCGAATATATATTACGAAGTAGTATTTAGAAGTTATTGGTGCAACTTTAATGAAGAAGAGCAGCGAATATCAATTTATTCGAATCAAAAGTGTTATACTACGGCTTAAAATTAATTCTTTACTATAAGATTTCTTCTTAATATTTAATTTAAATTTAAATTTTTTCTAAATTTGTGGGGCTGTTGTAGCTATCTAATAGGCTCTATGATTCGACAAAGAAAACATCGATGTCCCACTGTAGTGTTTTATAATGTCAAACTGTCAAGTGTTGACGTGAGAATGGTGAAAACTGTCTTCGTCCTGGACAGTTAATCTAATATTTATAAAAGTAAATGATTTTCTGTTAAATAACTTCATCGTATGCCTGGTTAAGAAACTGTGTCATCATTATGCGCTATATATGCAAAACTACGTACTTCCCATATTTCAGTGTTGACGTGCGATGTTTTCGAAAGGTTTAAGCAAGTGAGAGACAGAGGTGATTCAGTATCTGGATCGATTATTCAAGAGAGAGCTCTTCTTCTAAAAGACATGCTCAACGGCCAGCAAACATTTTAAGTACGTAAGCAGGAAACACATTTATTTTAACGTGTAACAGCAAACTTTCTTTCTCATTTCCGTTAGATATTTAGTTTACCCTTGCCTCCGTATTAGAAAAAAAATTTTTAATATTTTTACATCCAGATTCGACTGTACAATTATGTATAGGTATACCTACCTAGTTTTTGCTTTCGGAGTCTCTCAAGTTTAGCTCATTCCACCATGGCGGGAAGTAAGCATGATCTCGGGTTGGGTTGTTCTGAATTTTAAGACCAGCTTTATGAAGCGCATTATCGATTATTTCAAATAAGCTAAGGTAGGCTTGAAGAACTGAAAATTAGGCGTTATCTTATTGGCCAGTAACAAATTCCTCATCCTTAAGGGCTTTATAGAAGGTACTCCAATTAACCTGTTTAGATTATATTTATGAGAGGAAAACTTTAAATATGAACAGGAAATTTATAAGGTCGTAAAGATTGAACAGTGATCCGAGCCCATTTTATATTGTTCAACCTTTCAGGAACTTAGAGGGGATAGGTTGCTAAACACGATAAGTGCTTCTTGGATCAGATGCCGCATTGTCTCTGTTTTTCTGCTAGAAGAATTAATCTATATCAACAGGGTTACGAATGAATCGCTCAAAATTCACGGCCCTGTCTCTGCGTCGTTTGATCGATAGAGAAGGAATGGTACAGGTGTCATTCTTTTCTCTGCCATCTCGCTTTTGACGTGGGGCGGTCAAAACATTTTCACTTCTCACTTATAACTCAAAAATCAAATAAGATGATTCTAGGAGACAACACTGTCTTCCCATCCTTAAAAACCTCAAGCTCTATACTTAATTAGGATGGTTCTAAGAGTAACAATGCCTCTCCATCCATCATAACTTCACGCTCAGTTAAATGTTTATTTCAGGCCAGAATATGAATTTGCAACGGGAAGTAGAAGATGGTTTTAAACAGTTTTAGCTCTCTTCCGAGACAGTCTCGTGTGGGGAGCATTTCCGAACACATCCGTTTTTCAGGAACTAACAAGCCAGAGTTGGATTAACTATACTTTAACTGGATCGCAAGACAATGAAAAGGTGGCAACCAGGATTATTGAATCAGATATTGAAAAGGATGTAAGGATGCAAAGCTCCTCCCGAGAGTTGTTTTTCCACAAAGTGGTTTTTTCCGGTCTGATTCTGCTGAAGCAGTGCTACTGTAGAAATTTGTAATGCGGAAGGACAGGCAAATGCGGGAGACCGTTCAGCAAATAAATTTGGTTGAATAAGCGTTATTTCTTCATTGTTTTGACATATTTCAAAATTTGCAATTTAACAGAGGTCGCAAGGTGACTGATCAAGACAAAAACTTGTGCAACTAGCTATAATGTAAAAATGGGTTCAACGGAGTAGACTCAAATCTTATTAGTTTCAATATTTTCTTCACTATTAATTAATCGTCACTTCCAAAACTTGTTCAATGCCTCTAACTTTATGTTACTGCTCTGTGGCCTTCAATCCTCTACGATAGATCAGATAGTATACAAGTAAATAGGGAAATCCATCGAAACAGTCTGTCCGAAATCGTCACTCAAGTTAAACTGAATTTATCTAAATAGAAACTTTTCAGCGCTAGTCATTCTTTATTGAAAAAATTTTAATTTCAGCTCGCCCTAATATAAATGTATAAAAATAACTTATTTTAAGTATTTTTATTTTCTATAAAACAGATGTACCTACGAATCTTGAAAAATGAAGCTGTCAACATTGTCAACATTCTTCATCTTCAGTATTTTTATAATGCTAGCTGCTTCAGCTACATTATCAACAAATGATTGTATCAAACTGATCTCAGACCTCTATAATCGTTACAAACGCTCCTCTCTAACATTAATACATTTTATTGATTATCAAGGTAAGTTTAAGTATTTATATATTATTCAATTGAAAAACTACATTTATCCAAGCCTCCTTTCTTATTCATTTTTAAATAAATGACAAAAAATGGGAGGTGAATAGCAGTTCAAATTGTAAATATTTTTTTATTTTTTTTATTTTTAAAGTGCGCCTCGAAAAATCGGCTTAGAATATAATAAACAATAAGATTTGAAATCCGATTTAATTAAAAGTTTTAATTGTTGCCCACTACAAGCCACGTGAGGCGCTAGGGCAGGAGGTTCAAACAAAAAAAAGGGGGTGGGGATGAGGGGGCCCTAACCATCGCCCCCTCTTGTGAGATCCAATGCACGAGAGTGGGCGGATATCGCGGCGAAGCTGCGCCATTTGCGCACTCGCGATTTATGATCTCCCCGAAGAGTGATCTGACTGGAAGAAGTTGTTGTGCGTTACCCGTTCGGGCATTATTACACAATCTGAGAGAAATTTGGCATGACTGGAATTTGAATTGACGTTTGTTATATGTGGGGAAAAACCACAAAATCTGATAATTTGTTTTACGAAAGAAAAGTAAAGAAGAAGAGTGGGAAGGGGGTAGAGGGGTCGAACACGAAAGTCGCTGGTTGACTTATTGCATGAGGAAGTATTTTGGCATCACGTGTTTGCAAAGCGGATCAAAATGATATTTCCCTAGGGAGGAGATATTTTCAAATGGTGATAGTGATGTAGATTCATAGAATTTAGTGGCGGTTCCTTTGATGTACTCTGAAATGTAAGGTAATTGTAATTCTCTGTGAATGATCCAAATCTGATTAATATTGCTTTTTGACGCACCTCCTCAAATTATACAGGCATAGGTTATGATTTGTCGAATAAACATTTTGTAAATCAGGATATCATATTCAGGATTTCGACTCGATTGTCTATTAATAATAGGATTTAAACGCGATATAAGCTCGAGAGCTTTCCCTTTAGTTTCATGGATATGCTGCTTGCAATGAAGACGTTTATGAAGTTTACCCCCTAGGTATTTTACGAAATTTTTCGATTCTATTGGTTCGTTAAACATTTTTGGTGGATCTATTTCAGCAGGCTTTCTGACTGTGAAAAGAATTGATTCTGACTTTGCTACATTAATTTTTATTCTCTAAAACTTAGCCCATGCCTCAATGATTTCAAGAGCTTTGTTAAGCAGCCTTACGATTTTCGGAACTGGCCAAGAAGAAGTAAATAGTGCTGTGTCGTCTGCATACAATCCAATTGTAACTTCGGGGACCTCAGGGATGTCGTTAACGTAAATTCCAGCCGCTGTCTCAATATCACACGGTCTTTTTTCATCGTGCGCGCTCCGTCTAAAACCTGCACGTCAAAAAGCAATATTAATCACTTTCAGATAATTCAAAATAAATTTCTCAGACGTATCACAAGAACCCATAGATATACTAGGAACTCTATCCTTCACAGAGAATTTCAACTACCATGCATTTCAGAGTATATCGAAGAAACCGCCACTAAATTCTACGAATCTGCATTATTATCACATTTTGAACATATTTCCTCTCTAGGGAAATATAATTTTGATCCTCTTCGCAAACACGCGATGCCAAAAGACTTTCTCATGAAATAAGTCACCCAGGTCGAGGTAGCCTTGCCACCCCTGACCTACTAGCTACTTTCTTCTTTTGACCCGTCTACTCCCTTTCCCCTCTTCTTCTATTCTCACCTTTTCTTTCATGAAATAAATTAACAGATGTTATGGTTTTTTCTCGCTTGCGCGCTTTTTTCTCATACATAATAAGCGTCACTTTAAATAGCAGTCCTCTCAAATTTCTCTCAGATTGTGTAACAATGCCCAAATAGGTAGCACACAACAACTTCCTCCAGATGAAGAGGGGCTTTGGTGCAAACGCTATTTTTTATAACAAATGGATGATTCCAGACATTTCTCGAAATACAATCATGATTGTAGTCTATATTAGATTTTGAATAAAGAAGCATGAAATTCATATTACCTTATTCCAAATTATCAAAAATTCGATAAAAAAATTGCCGGGAATTTCCTGTAATTAACGGTATCTTTAGAAGTGATTTATGGTAACTTACCATAAATTTCCCAAAATTCAATTTAAAATAGTAAAATGCGAGTTCATAGACATATAATTTTCATTATTAACCTCTGACGTCACTTTTCAGTCCCTAGAGAGTAAAAAGTAGAGCTTTAGCCCCGCTTCATAGGCGTCGAAAAGGGCTGAAATCATGCATGTGTCATAAAAACTTATATCATGATAATTTTTTTGTTCTTCATCTTCCACTGTAACCTTTGATAGAATCGAAATATTTGTATGAATTTTTTTGCAATGAAGGTAATGATAGCGAATGTAACATAGGCATATAAAACTACACCTCTGCAACTCTCAGTTGAACAGAACTAGGAGAATGTTACAATAAAAATCGCTTTTTCTACTTGTTTTGTATGTCTCGGTCAATTATTGACCGAATTGCATGAAGCATTTCAGAATCAATTAACCCATTAATGCCCAAAGTGACCAAAATTTTTCACCGATTTCGACTGTATAACTTTTGATGAAAACGCACTAGAAAATAAATGAAATACATATTCTGATGCTTTCGGGATCGCCCTTTCCGAATTTGGTGACGAAATTGACGAAAAATTATTCCTTATGCCCTTTTTTTGCAATTTTTTGAAAAAAAAGTCAATTTTTTTCCAGATTTTTTTTCTTTTAATCATAAAAATGACCCTGATAACGTTGTCACATGGTGCTGGAAAGTATTCAAATTTGGTCATAGATAATTTTCCTTGAAATATATGCACTTAAAAAAAATTTTGGAAATCGATGATTCCAATATGGTGACCATTTAAATGTGACATAATGAG
>CAKNWT010130321.1:8114-19417 GCA_932066315.1 Andricus coriarius
TTAAAACTAACTAAATGTTCCTTTTTGAAAAATTCGATTTTTATGTGCCCAGAGTATTTAAAAATCAAAGAAAATTCTAAAAATTCAATTGCAAGGCCCTTGCATATAAAATTTTCCGACTGGTTAGGGTAGTCTGTAATCAAAGAGATATTTGTAGACCAAGAATTCTACATTCTTTCGACCCTTTCTAAAAAAGTAGATTTTAATGTTCAAAATATTTCAAACTCAAAAATTAAAAAAAAATAATAATTTCCACTTACATTTTGAAACATAGAATGTTAACAGAAAGTATTAATGTTCCAGAAATGTATAATTAATTGCACTATATATTGAACAAAATAGTTTCTATAAGGGTATATAGTAAAAGATAATAATCACATGAGAAACTGTTTATCACTTTAGAGATATTATTTTGATCAATATACAGTGCAATAATTAATTATCAATTTCTGTGATATTAATAATTTCTGTTAACATCCTAGGGGTTTAGAATGTATAATTTATAATATTAACAAAAGAAATGAGTCAAAATTATTATTTCTTAAATGTTTTATTTTTTGTACAAATATTTGGAATATCAGAATCGACTTTTTTCAAAATGGGCCTCATGGAATTTTTTGTTGCTGGCCTTAAAATGTCCGTGGGACTAGATACTACCATAATCAGTTGTAAAATCCAATATGAAAGGCCGTATTTAAACTACGTAATTGTTCAATGGAGGGGGAGGGGGGTCGAGAGATTTTGTTACGATTTGTTCCTGAAGGGGTGGGGGGGGGGGGTCGTCCTTCATTCGTGTACGTAATTTTTGGAAATTCGAAAATGAAGCAAATAACTTTTTTGAAAATTTGTCTTTTTGATTTAAAAATTCATCTGTTTTAGTAGAAATTTAATCTTTCTTGGATAAAAATGCAACTGTTTGGTTGAAAATTAATCTTCTTTGCTTGAGGATTCAACTATGTTGTTCGAACCACTTTTTTAAGAAACTATTTTTTTGTTGAAGATTCTTATTTTTAGTTGGAAATTCATATCAACAATTTAGGTGAACTTTTTTTTCTTTTATGACTGAAAAATCTTTATTTGTTCGCAATAAATAAATTACTAAAAAATTTGTTTATAAATATCTTATGTTAAAAATATTACAAGATTAAAATTCTGGTATTTGAATGTTAATGGTCAGGGAAAATGAAAAATTGGTGAAGGAAAAACCAAGAAATTTTGAAAATGTAATTTTCATCCTGCAAAGCATGTAGTATCTTAAATTCAAAAAATTTCCTTTAGTTTCAAGTCCCATATCTTATTATTTCTGGAAACCATAAATTACGTTCAGTAAGAGGGAGGGGGGGGGGTAGAAATATTTTTTTGTGATTCGTTACGTAATTTAAGTACGGCCCCTTACAATTATAGTTGGTTCAGCCCCACCGTGTATAAGCTATAAATGCATGTTTTGATATTTTCCGTAGGTTCATGTCGAGTTTCAACAGACCAAATCTCAGGTACAGTGTCATCGCAAAGAAAGGCAAGCAGTGTCCGGAGGAAGTGATCGGTTTGATAAAAACTAAATACAGAAACGAGTGTGGCATTGTCTACTGTCTCTCGCGAAAAGATTGTGATGACTATGCTGCGCAAATGAAGAATAATGCCATTAAGGCATTAAGTTATCATGCTGGACTTTCCGATCAACAGAGGGCCGATGTTCAAGGTCTCTGGATCGCAGAGGAAGTGAGTCATTGAATTTTCAAAAAGTTCTGGAAACCCTGGAAAAGTCATGGAATTTAAAAAAAAATGACTAGATTTTTTTATTCGCACCTCCTTCAAAGTCTTAACAATTATTTTATAATTGGTAATTTACGGTGAATTCAAATTTTCGAAATGATACGAATGGATTTGTTACTTAAAAAATAATATTATAATTCAAGAACTTTTAAAAATTTTATAATAATATTAGCGTGATTTTTTTTAAAATTCAATCATTATTGAAAGGCCCTTTACATTTCCTGGTGGAAATAATTTCTATGAAACAATACATGGGAAAATGTCTTTTGGCGGATTTGGCTAAAACTTGGTAATATTGTAGGTTATAAGGGACCAATGAAATGTTTAAAATGAGTACATATGACATATCTGCATAGCATTGAGAGCAAAAACATTGACAAAATACGAATCACACATTAAAATGTGGACGACATTACGTCCGCTTATCCCGATAACTCCCACAGCGCTCTTCTCGCAACAGCTGAACGCTAAGCTCTCAATATTTTGCATTAACTGCAACACTCACAGCTTGAGAGAAACAGAATCAGTCAGTATCAAGTGCTTTTGTGCCAGTCATATATATCGTCGACTTCCAGCAATGCTCGAACGCTAAGCGCTCAATATTTTGAATATTGAGCAATTTTTTAAAGGATATTTCATTGACCCCTTATAACCTACAATATTACCAAGTTTTAGCTAAATCCACCGAAAGACATTTTCCCATGTATTGTGTGCTTTTCACATAATACATGAAAAGTTTTTTTAACCCCAAAATTATCTGTCTTTTTAATTTGCATCCTCTAAAATTTTTCAAATATTGATAATGTGTCAGTTCGGAATGGATGAGGATCGTCCCCTTTACCAAAACCCTTAAAATTTTGTCATTTTTCACATATATATCTCATCGTTTTCGAAAAATTTTAGGCTGGCTGCTGGACTGGGAAACCGAGAATTTTTTTGTGACGGTAAAAAACGGAGAAATGACCAGGAATTTTGAAAGTTTTCATTATGGACCGTGTTTAATGGTTTAAAAGTTGGACAAGAGGAATAAGTTGCAATTTTTATATTGTTAGATTAATTTAGAAATATACATAATATTTTTTTTTTCAAGATTACAGTTTTTAAACAAATATTATATGAGCCCAGATATTCAATAAAGGAAAGGCCGGATTAATTTCAAATCAAGACGGTTCTAAAACTTCAAGTCGCAGAAACCAAAAAATGCCTTTTTAGTTAAACTTCGATAGTTTTTGACATAATTTAGACATTTTAATTTTTTTCAGACTGGTGAGGTTTACTGTCCTTTTTCGAAATCGGCTGGAAAACTTGAAAACAGTTTAAAATTTAAAAAATTGGCGGCGATTTGTTTAAATATATAAAAATACTATTTTCACAAAAACATCAACAATTATATTGTTTGACAAATTTTTCTGATGTATTCTTATAAGGAACACAATCCTGCGAGTTTTATGCAAGAAGGGGAAACTTCAGGGTTTTTAAAAAATATTGTACATGTCAGAATTTCTATAAAAAGCACTTTAAACGACTGCGAGGAATAATTAATTCAAACCTTTTAATTTATAATTGTTTTATTCGATTTATCATCATTTTATATTATAAATGTTACACGATTAAAATTCTGACCTTTAAATTTGAATGGTCAGGGAAAATGAGAAAATGATCAGGAAAAATTCATTGAATTTAAAAAATTAAGTTTTGCGACCACTCTAGAAAGAAGAGAGAAACCCTCACCAGAGTCTAGAAAGAAAATTTGGGATGACTGAATTATGTAAAAAAAACCATCGTAATTTTGAAAAAAAAGCAATTGAAATGTATCTTGTCAAATAAGAAAAAATCTTTAAACTACAATAAATGTTTCAAGGGAATAAGAAAAGCCAGTATATTAACTGCTGTTCGTTATAAACTATTTTGTTAATGACCGGGAATTGATTCAGAAATGACTGAGATTTTTTTCTCGATTAAAACGCTCACCTTAAATTTCAAATTTAGGAACACTGTAAACGCTGGAAAAATTTTCTACGAAAAATTACAGAGTTCTACAGGGATAATGTTTTGATATAAAATTGAAAAAATGATCGATTTCGGGTTCTATATTTTCCTGTTTTTTCATAAAAATATGTAACTAATTATTTATTAAACCTTGTAGAAATTCATACTTTCTTATAAAAACCTATTTAAAATTATGAAAAACTTAACCTTCATTATGGAGTCGTGCATTTGTTTGTAGGAATTCGTAATTTTATTTTAAAAAAGCTATGACAAACTAAAAATATGGGTTTTGTTAATTGCAAGTTTTCGTTATTTTTTGTAGAAATTCGTAATTTTCTTTTAAAACACTATTTAAAATTATGAAAAACTAAACCTTCATTCTGTAGTCGTAAATTTTTCTATTTATTCGAAGAGAATTATGTTTATTCATAATTATGTGCAGAAAGTTGTAATTTTTTAAGAAAAAATATAAAAAACTACAACTAACTTTTGTAAATTGTAAATTTTGGTTATTTTCTGTATAAATTCCTAATTTTCTGAAAAAAAGTATTAAAAATCATGAAAAACTAAATCTTTGTAAAGTGTGGCGTTGTAGATTTTCCTATTTTTTGCAGAAAATTGTAACTATTCATAATTGTGTGTAGAAATGTTATAAAAACAAAATATGAGAAACTACCTGAACACTAATAATCGCCATCGAATTTAGCTTCTTTTTCTAGTAATAATTATAATTATAGTTTTTTCGATAAGATTTTATTCTAAAAATGATTATCTCCTGTTGTAAAAATTACCTAAAAATATTCTCGTAGACTAGTTATTCACCTGGTGATTACTGGGTCACTAACCTCATATTTTCGTAAAATTGCATACAAAGGTGTAATTATTCATAAATCATTGTAGCAATTCGTAATTTTCAACACAAAACTATACAAAATTAAGGTTATGTTTTTTGTTGTAGATTTTCATATTTTTCACTTCATAATTATTCAAAAAAAATTTATTTTCCATATTTTGTATTTTTCTATGCCGAACTGTTACAAAATCTCTAATTTCCTACATCCATCTCAAACCTCACATTAAGGTCCCTAAAGTTCCCTATTGTCAAGATTTGGACCCTATGGTGCCCTTTTTGCAGTTTTGAATTCATTTGAAATATTTCAGGGTATTTTTAAAATGTCCGAGAAATTATTAATAGATTTAAATAATTTGAAGAGATTTTTAAGACCTTAGGTTTTTTTAAACCTTAAGGCATTTTCAAAAGCTTTTAATTTTTAATATTTCAGAGAATTTTTGATTAATTTCATTAATTTGAAGAGATTTCAAAGCGTTTGAAATATTTTAGGATAAAGAATTTTCTAGAATTTCGGAAGATATGATACGATTTTACAGGATCTATAACGTTTGAAGATATTTTAAAAGATTTCACAGGATTTTATAAGATTTCCGAGGATTTCAATGATTTTAAGGGATTTTAAAGCTCTCAATGTATTTTAATACATTTTACAAAATTTCAGGAAATAACATCATAGAATTTCACGGGGATTTTATCATATTTTAGTGGATTTCAAATAAATTATTCAGGAGAAGTGAGGTCTTCTATATTTTAGGATATAGAATTTTCTAGAATTTTGGAAGATATGAAACAATGTTAAAGGGTCCATAACGTTTTAAGATATTTTAAAAGATTTCACAAGGTTTTATAAGATTTCCGACCATTTCAATGCTTTTAAGAGATTTAAAAGCTCTCAGTGTATTTTACTACATATTCCAGGATTTCAGGAAATATCATAGAATTTTACGGTACTTTATAAATAATATTTTAGTGGATTTCAAAGAATTTATCCAAGAGAAGTGAGTTATTTCGTAGGGTTTCAAAGATTTGAAGAGATTTGAAATATTTTTTGAAATTCACCCGGAATTCTTATTAATTATTTCCGAATTCTTTTAAATCGTTAAAATTCTTTTGAATTTTTTAATTCGCTTGAATTCTTTTAAATTTATTCAATTCTACTTAATTCAATGGTTTTTTTTCATTTTTTAAAGTTTTTATTTAATCGGTCCTGAGAATCAATTAATCCAAATACCTGGGCACTTTCAAGAGCTTTACAAAATTTAAAAGGGTTTCCAAAGATTTTAAAGGATATTAAATATTTTAGGTTATTTCAAAGTATCACAAAGAATTTTTTTTATTTTCAGTAATTTGATGGGAATTCCCAGCAATTTTTGATTGATTTCAATAGTTTGAAGGGATTTTAAAGACTTTGAACTATTTTAGGGCATTTTAAAGTATTCCAAGGCATTTTCAAGAGATTTAAACAATGTCAAGGGATTTCCAAGGGTTTTAATCATTTTAAGAGATTTTAATATTTTAATGGATTTCAAAAGATTTGAAGAGATTTTCAAATATTTTTTTGCAATTCATTTGACATTCGTCCTGAATTCTTATTAATTTATCCTAAACTCTATTCATTTCTTTTGAATTCTTCTAAATTCACTCAATTCTACTCAATACAATTAATTTTTCCATATTTTAAATTGTTTTCAAATCACTTGATTGCTTTTTAAATTCAGGTTGACTTTTTTAAATGAGTTTCATCTAATTCTTCTTATTTCCCTTAAATTTCTCTAAATTCACTCAAAATTTGATGTAATCAATGGAATATTTTCAATTTTTAATATGTTTCCAATTCATTTAAATTCTTTTGAATTTTGATTTGAAGAGATTTGACATTTTTTTGGAATTCACCCTGAATTCTTTCAAAAAATTTTGGAATTCACTTGAATTTAATTAATTAACTTGAATTCTTCTAAATTCACACAATTCTATTTAATTCAATGGATTTTTTGAATAAAAAATGTTTTTTTTTTTTAAACTGATCCTGAAGTCTTTTAACCTCACCTTGAATTCTTAGGCATTTCATCCAATTGTTTTGAATTCCCTTGAATTTTTCTAAGCTCATTTTAATGTTACTGAATTCAATGAAGTGTTTTCATATTTTTAAATAGTTTTCAATTCATTTGATTTTTTTTGTATTCACCTCACATTTTTATGAATTTCATCGAATTCTTCTCGTTCGCCTTAACACTAGAAGTACCGGCATTATCAGATGATTTTTTAATGATTTCTGAATAATTTTTTTTAATTGCGCATGGAATATTTCCTAAAAAATAGTCAAATATTCCTATTTATAAATAATTCAAAGTAACAAAATGCCATCACTCTGCAAGCAACCTCTGCGGAGATTTACCACTTTAAAAAGCGAAAGGGGTCATCTGACCCCGCTCGGTACTTCTAGTGTTAAATTCCTCCAAATTCATTCCGATTTTACAGATATCAATGGAATTTTCTTTATTTAAAAATTTTTTTCATTTAATTTGAGTTCTTTTTAATGTAACTTAATGCTTTGAAGTCTTATGAATTTATCCTGAATTTGTTACCCTTGAGCGCGAAAAAAGTACCCTTCGGTCCCTATATTTTATCCCATAGGAACTGTGTGGCCTGCCATCTGTAGAAACGATGTTTTAATAGAACGTGGTAGTTTGTTGTAAATTTTTTTTCAAGCAGGATTTTCCTTGATTAATAATTATACAAGAAATTGTTGATAAATTAGTTTACGATCAGTAGAATATGTTGAACTTGAATAGAATTGACTGGATTTTTACCAAGTTGACCTGGAGACCTAAACAGATCATGTGATTTCGAAATTGTACTTCTGTAGAAACCCTAGATAGTGACAAATTTCTATAAATGATTCATCCCAATTTTCCAGATCAAAGTGGTTTGTGCAACGATCGCCTTTGGAATGGGCATCGACAAGCCAAACGTTCGCTTCGTGATCCATGCAGCTCTGCCCAAATCGATCGAGGGTTACTACCAGGAAAGTGGAAGAGCGGGCCGAGATGGTGATATCGCTGATTGTATTCTCTTTTACAACTACTCAGATATGCACAGAATGAGGAGGATGATCGAGATGGACAAATCGTGCCAAGCCGTTGTCAAGACCCACATGGACAACCTTTTTAAGATGGTCGCCTTCTGCGAGAACAAAACCGACTGCCGAAGATCACAACAACTCAACTACTTCGGGGAAATTTTTGAACGGGAGAAGTGCCTCGCAAACAAGACAACTTCCTGCGACAATTGTAGGAATAAAGGCCAGTTCACGGTTATGGACGTTACTTCAGATGCGAAGGATATTATCAGGGCTGTGCAGGAAATCAGCAGGAGAGTCAGGCTTACCTTGTTGTATTTTACCGATATATTCAAGGGGTGTGATCTCAAGAAAATCAGGGACGCAGGTGAGTTTTTCTCTTTTCACAGGAAGTAAAGATCCTATCCTATGCGCCAATATGATTTTAAGTAGTTGTTTTCAGTTTGCTCTTTTGAATTTTCGAGAATTTTGTAAATCGCGATTTCCAAATGAAGAATTTTAATTCTACAAATTTATTTCTAAAAGAGAAAATTTAAGTGGTAAATTATTCTTTAATAATGAAGACAACAATTCTGTTCTTAACATTTGACTATTAAGACGAATTTTCTGCACAATCAATTTAGTAAATCGAAATTTCCAAATAAGTAATTTTATTTCATGATACAATTTATTTCTGAATGTTTCTAAACATTATTAATAAAAGAGAAAATTTTAATTCTAAATGTTTTTTTAGTATTGGGAAATACTTCTGTTCTTAACATTTTGCTACCACACTATAATTTGTAAAGTTTTTCACACTTTCAAAGAGCATTATCGGTACCAACAATAAGATTTCTGGGAAAATAAAAAATGAATAATGTTTTATTTTGAAAGATTAATTTTAAGCTTTGAAGATTTCAAATGTCGAAAAATAATCTGAAAGATTTAAAGACAATTTTGTTTTATTATTTGCAGAATTAAAAAAAATTGTAGGAAAACTGTGAATTATTTCAAACGATAATTGAAAGTTTTTAAAATTTTGAAATAAAATTATGTAGCGTGTTAAGGATTTTGAAAGTTTTAAAGAAATTAATTAATAAATTACAATTCTTCAGTTTTGTAAGGTAACCAAATTTTAGAAAAAATCGAATAAAGTTAAGAGATATTTAGAAATTCTTGAAAGATACAAAAAAATTTAAACTTAAAAATATTTCAACAGATTTAAAATAGAATATAGACTTTTGAAATTTCGAACAAAAAATTTAGAAGCTTTTTGAGAATTTCGAAAGGTTTCAAGATAATAAAAAATGTTCTCAAGAATTCGGGGGAAATTTTAAAGAATTTTTTTATTTGTCAAAATTTGTTTCAAGAGAATATTTAAAAATATTTCGAAACATTCCAAAAAGATTTCGAAAATTTTCAAAAAAGAATCTAGAAGATTTTTAGACAATTTTTTTAATTTTTCAGCATTTTTTCAAAATTTTAAGAAAAATTTGAATTATTTTCTAATATACTTAGAGAATTATAGTTCTGACTTAGATCAGTGATTTTTTTTAATGAATTACAATTTTGACTTTGAACAGTGAATTTTCCAAAAGAATTACAATTTGATTTGGAAAGGGGAGTTTTCGACAAGAATTATGATTCTGATTTGGAACAGGAATTTTTTTAAAAGAATGTTAATTTTGGAGTTGGCCTAGGGAATTTCGAGTTAACCTGAATTTAAAAAATAGGGAAATGAAGTATAATTCTGACTTGGAACAGCAAATTTTCGAGAAAAACTATAATTTTGAGTTGGCACAGGAATTTTTCCGAAGTAATTATATGTAATTATGAATTGGAACATAGAATTAAAAAAAAGAGTAATTTAGACCTGGAACTAAAATTTTTCCAAAAGAATTATAATTCTGACTGTGAAGAGGGGAATTTTCGAAAAGAATTATGATTCTAATTTGGAAAATGATTTTTTTTTAAAGAATGATAATTTTGAGCGGTTCAGGGAATTTTTCAAAAGAATTTGAATTCTGAGTTTTACCTGAATTTTAAAAAGAAGCATAATTATCAGCCCGTAAAATAAGAAATGTGCCGTGAGAAAGCAGGGATTATAAAATTGCCTGTCTGGGAGACACTCTGTTAACGTACGAAAAATAAGAATTACAACTCACTAGTATTATATATCACATTCTAAAAACATTGTACAACAAAATTTCCAAACGTTAACACCCCATGGTTTTCCTGGCCACTAATTTCACTTACCAAACAATCTATTGTACAATTTTTATGTAAAAAAGTGATTTAAGTATTAATTCATGAATTTAATTTAATTGAATGTGTATTATATATCTCTTAAAATTGTTTAGGTCTGACGACCCACCCTATATACGGAAAAGGAAAGTCTTGGAACAAAGGTGACATCGAAAGACTTTTGCACAAGCTCGTGATCGAAGGTTATCTTCAGGAGGAAATGTACATCAACAATGAAATTGCTTGTGCGTATATCCAAGTTGGATGTAAAGCCACGGAACTGATGAACAATAAAAACGCAAAGGTAAGTAAAAATCTTAGGTCTTTGAAAGATATAAAAAAGTGGAAGAGTCTATATTTAACATTTTTTGGTCTATGTTTTAATATTTGATTGGAGTAAATATCGATTGCAGATAACTTTCAACACTCGGGTATCGAACACATCATCGACAGCCGTTGCAACTGTCTCGACAGTCAAGGAAAAAACGCATCCAGAAGTAAGAGAGTTGGAGGATAAATGCTACACTGAATTAATGACCATAATCCGAGGAATAGCGGGCGCTTTGGACGTATCTGCTGCCTCGATTATGAACATGATCGCCATCCGAGCGATGAGTCAACAACTGCCCGTAAACGAAGAAGCGATGCTGAAAATTCCTCATGTTACCAAAGCCAATTTTGATAAGTACGGACAGGCGTTACTCGACGTTACTCAGAAGTACGCCGCTGAAAAAACTGGTAAGTTCTTCAGTTTTCAGGTATCGACTGAATTAATTACGCAGTGGTATAGACCTAAAATAAAAAGTGGCCTGGCGGTACTTTCCATAAAATACGTTACCAGTTTGTGGTATATTTTAGGGTAAAAGTTCTTTTTTTTATTGAAAAAGCTGCAATTATATTTTTGGTTCGAAATTCATCTCGTTTGATTAAAACTTCTATTATTTTGTTGAAGATGCAACTATATTGTGCAAAAATAGATAAAAAATTTCAAGAGTGATCTATCCTTCGATTCAAATATTTTCAATGTATTCAAAAGTTAATCAAATTGCATTAAAGTTTTTTCAAGAGAATTCAAATGAAATAAAGAAGAAGAAAAAATCAATTACATACTGAATTTAAGCGAAGAAAGAGGAATTCAAGTTGTCCTAAAACTGAATGTATGGTAACTTGATCAAAATGCAAAAATGGAAATGAAATCAAAATAAGTTACCTACATGCATTTACATTTTTATTAAATTCAAGGAAACTAAATAGAATTAAAACGATTTAAAAATAACTCAAACGAAATCGAAAGAATTTAAACGCTTAAAATAAAAACATAAAACGTACAAACATAATATTTAGATACTTGTGAAATAAAATCACGAATTCTTAGTTTTTTAATCA
>CAKNWT010130338.1:2298-12737 GCA_932066315.1 Andricus coriarius
TGTGTGTTACAATTCTCCCCGCAGCTTTACTTCCAAACTACACAATATTTTTGGTCGAAAACTTAGGACAAGTAATAAAACATAGTAACTAATGTCCCGGAACTAAGCTTGTTTGTAGGCAATCGGAATGACAGAGACTTGACAACCGATCCTAACCCCCAAATAGTGCATACACAGAAAAATTTTATTTAGCAGAATATATTTTTTTTTGCTATTATCCCTTAAAAAAAGAGTTCGGGGACGTCCGTTATTCTATTTTATAGCATCTCCGAATTCAGTTTTTACAAATTTTAAGTTTTGTGGACAAAAACCCGGGGGAACTGAACCCGATTGAAGTATCACATGCCCTTAAGATATATGCTAAATTAAAGAGCAACTAGATGTAGCTCTAGGGATTGTCGAGAAATACAGTCAGGAGATTGGAATGGAGTTTCGGTTCGAAAAATGCGCCAAGGTTTATTTGAAGAAAGGAAAACTTAATGGAATCCCCGAAGACCCTAAGCTCGTTGACAGAAGCGCTATACGACACCTTGACGCTGGAGAGACCTAATACCTGGGCGTGCCATAGAGCCGCATTCAGGATGTAAAATCTATAAATGATACTCTTCAAAGCAGATATAAACGTCTCATCCGACGAGTTTGGTCTTCCGAACTGCCGGCGAGGAACAAAGTATCTGCAACGAACATGCTTGCCCTCCCGGTAGTACTTTATTCATTTGGAGTGGTTCCATGGACGAAGGGTGAGCTCAGATCCCTCGATATCGGGTCACGAAAGGTTATGCACATAAACAAAAGCATGCACTTGGGCTTGACTTCAATATCAGGTGTGAGCAAAATGCATCAAATCTTATGTGACGGTCGTCAGATCTAGCCATAAATGTGGTTTACCGCGTTTCCACTGAGAGCCAGTGTCATTTTCATAGATGAAACTTACTCTCACTGAGAGCAACTGCTATCTGTGAAAATAACACCGGCTCCCAGCAAAACCGCGGCAAATCACACACATGGGTGGCCATGGGGCACGTCGAAATCACCACGACAGGCCGGCGAAACCCTCGTGTATTTTGAGGACATGGCGTGACCCAAGGATAACAGCTTTCCAAATTCGTCTCGCAAGTGCCTTGGCATGTTGTTGACACGCGGGTATGGCTTTGAAGTTACGAACCAGTAATAATTTCGCACCTCCAAGAGCACCTATCACAAGGATAATTACTTAAGCCGGGAATTCGATTAACACCGTAAGAACGTCAAAGATGGTAGTAAAGCACTCTTAGGGCCGCATTATGTCTGTAGAGATACGTTGTTCCCGCGTGAGTGGGACACCTGCATAGTATGTGTTCTAGGTACTCAGCGTGTGTATGACACGCTCTGAACCTATCGCTGGAAACTCCTTGACGTAAAATGCGGTAATGATATACCAAGGTGTAATGACTCCATCCTGGTATGCGAAAAGAAAACCCTCTGTACCTGAATTAACCCTTGATGATCTGCGGAAAACAAAAGGTAGCTTCTTCGACAAGGGCTGATTTTCTATATTTCTGTAAAAGTCGAGGAGCTGTTGGCCGAATTTTTCAACCTCTGCAAGCATGTTAGTCGCAGATACACTCGAACTCCAAAGATATTAGAAGCTCAGGAATCATAAACTCGAAAGATACGAGCATAAAAGCTGCTCCCACGCCTGCGACGTTTATATTTCGGGGGTAATCCGTGAGAACACACACAGGCCTACTACACGTCCGTCGCGTGTGCAATTGGACATCCATGAATGTATTGAATGTAAACATAACGAACTGACTCGCTCGGAAGGTTGAAACATGTACTGTTCCAGAACGTGTTTGCTTGTTTGTTTACCATATATGTAATTCCGTAGGATTTGTAAAAGCAGTTTCATGTTAGAATTGCAATTCTTTAATCTACGTAAACGCACTTTCATGTGTCTGTAAGTATTACGTAAAAATATCTCTGTTCACATTAGTATTAAAAATGTGTTTAAAAATACGTTATATTGAGAATCAAAAATTTATTTTTTAATAAACGCCGTGATAAAAAAGTAGAAAATACAAAGTTGAAAATAATAAAGCAATATTTAACTTTTTTCACTTGAGAAATGGCCTGTTGAGTTTCAATAATTCAACAATAATGAAAAAAAGGCACAAAAAAATGCCAGCGGAAATTTGAAAATCTAAGAATTATATCAAATATAAATGACTAAATTGTTTCTATGAAAACGACGAACAACAATCATGTGAAAAAATAATAATAATAATATAATTTTATTCAAACTTGAGTGTGCTACATATAAACGTACAAAAGTTTTGTTTTTAAGCGTTCCAAATAATACACAATTATGTATTTTTCTAACCAACTTAACTAATTAAATGTTAACAACTAGAAATTTCATTGAGATTTAACAATAATGGTCCTTTTTCTAGTGTATCGAAGAAAAAAAAGGTGAAAAAAAGGTTCTCAATATCTACATCTCGAAACGTCAAAATTCACCATTAATTACAATGCAGTGAACAAACGTCGAATTCAAGGCTGCGCGCACCTTACTCTCGAATAGGTCGGGGGGTCGAGGGGAGAATTGCGTAGGCCTAGAGACAGTTGCAGAAGTGTTATACAAAAGAGCAGAGGGCTCATGGTGTCGCTCTGAAAGACGCCCCTCTGAAAGGTGACGTTGTTCGTTGTCACACGATAATTCAGGATGAGATAGTAAATCTAGTTTTCCAATACGGCATCAATCTGTCTATGCATCTCACTATGTGTGGATAAACCTTCAAACTTTCCAAAAGACAGATGAGAAGCCTATGGGAGATTGAATCGAAAGCTTTCCGGTAGTCAATGCAGGCCAACGACAGGGCGCACTGGCGGGCTGCTGCGTCTTGGCAGACGCACCTGTCAATTAGCAGGTTCTCTCGACAGCATGCTAACTTTTTTTCGAGCCACGTTGTTTGTAAATCTCTCTCGACACAGGCTCAATTCTTGGAACAATTCTGTCGTTTAGGACAGTTGTAAAGATCTTATACAGTGTGTTCAAACAAGTTATTGGCCTGTAATGCTCGATGAGATCGGAAGAGCGTCGGAAAAAAAAAAAATAGTGCGTCCTAACACCAGCCACTGCGGAATGGGCGTCTCCGACTTTAAATATAAAGTGGAAATGCGGGGCAGATGTACCAGAAGTTTTTGGTACCATATGGTCCTGCTGCGAAAAAGTTCTTCGTGTCCCAAGTGCTTTTTTCACCTCATCGGCAGTGATTGATGGGCATTCCTCCTCAGATGTCATGAGGTTGTCGCAAAACTCCTTGCAGTGGATGATATTATCAGTATCTTCTTTCAACTCCAGCGTTTTTGGGATCTGTATACCACTCACCAAATACGCTCTACTTCGTCGGCTTTGGGTGGCTTTTTGACAGAAACAGGGATATCGCTGAAGAGGCGCAATAGGTCAGCGAGAAACTTTTTATTTTCCCTGATCCATCCCTCTCTTTTCTGTATTTTCCTTCTTGCGTCAGATAACACCCGTATTTTGTTAACAACATGCTGCTTGATTGTCAGCAGCTTTGAATTGTTCAGTCCGTGATAGTAGATCCTCAGTTCTTGGTCGAACTTTCGAACCCTTTACGTGAACGGCCTACCAGATGTTATGTAGTCAATCACATACTGACCACGGGACGCATTCTGCCTTACCCATCCAATCTTCTTGTTCAATTGATGCAAGCGTTCTTTGGTCTTTTGAACCATCGTCGGTTTTAGCATTCGATTTGCATTAGCCAAAGCTCTCGCCACACCATAATCTGAACAATTGATGGTCCAGAGGTCGGACTGCTCCGAGATATCTTAACGAAGGGAGGCATTCATTTCAGCCAGATCTTGAGGCTTAGGAGGAAGCTGGATGTTAATGTCCATGTTTGTTCATACAGCTGTTGGGGAAGTGCTCTGCGTTCATATCCAGTTGTCGAGAGTTAGGCAGCTTGATTTCGCAAATACTGTTGCAAAACGTGCTGAAGCTCCATGTCGGGTACTTTGCGCGTTCGATCGTTTTGATCCGCATCTACAACTTTTTTTGTGGTTTGGCGGTGTCATTGTTGTTCCCACGAGCAGCTAGAGAAAGGGTTCGTCCATGCGTATAAAGCCTCGTATGCATGGATATGATTGATACTACAAGATAAAAAATAATAATTGCATTTATGATCGTATGTTATTTCACTTATCCTGATAACACACAATATTATAACTATATCTCACTTCCACTCTACATATTCATAAACATGCTTACTCCTCCATCTCTGACAGATAAGCAAAAAACTTGTTTTTAGACAGAGAAACCGTCTCAGTTTCTACCACGGTGGCTGGCAAACGATTCCAGAGCGTTTTCGCCGTTACAATAAAGAACCTTTGATATGAAACCGTTCTACTCTGGGGAACTCTGAGTCGTTCAGGGTTTCTGAATTCCCTATCCCGAGGTCCCCCGGTATCCCAGAATCACCGTTTAAGACACCTCACCCAGACTCAAGTGACCTGACTTATATAGCTGTATAAAAATAAAAAGAATAAATCGAAAATTTCTTTTCCAAAAATCAGTTGAAGTCCATATTGGCCCAGCTTAAATATTTTATAACTCAAAAGCTAAAACTTCAACTGATTATATGAAAAAGGGAGTTTGGAGAGACTCCGGAACGTGGTCATCTTACCAGCTTCAAGCGGCGCCGGTATTCCGGTGCGTCAAGAACTTTGGCGATCAGTTTCTCAAAAAAAAACTGCACTTTGATTTCATAATATTTTATTGCAAAAAACCTCAACTTTTTTTCTAGAATATTTTTTAAAAAGTGCCTATCTTCAGGAAAAAGTGGATTTTATTTTTGACTTTGTTAAATCGAGGTCAAATTTTTAAATGTTCAAAAAATGCTTATAACCAAGCGAAAGACCACGAAAATAGTATATTACGACCCATGGTCAGAAAGTTGGATTTCCGGGCGTGTGTGATATGAAGGCCGAGGCCAAGCCTCGTAACCGGAATATATTTTCAGTAAAATTACCACCAAGTAGGATAACATTTAGCCTAAGCTTAATCCCGATCGGACATATCCAATTTTCGGGTTGGCATATTTGGGGAATAATGCCCCCACATACAGGCTAAGGAACGTTTGTATGGTCCTCATTTTTACGATTCCACATCATTTATTTTTGCGAAAAATTTCTTTTTTTTTAATTTAGAACTGCAAACGTTTCTTAGTTTCTTTTATTTAATGTCCCAAATTTTCAACTTGATACCGGCAAAGTAGGAATCGGGTAAGTATTGCATGGCTTTAATCTTTTTAAAAACTCTGTTCATCATGTTTCTTTGTAATTATTTCGCCAATAAATAGGTTTAATTTCTTAAGAATGAAACATGACATAATTAATATTAATCACTCAAAATTATTTGATGAGAAATCGTGGGCTGGATTCGGAAGTTATTGCTAAAAATAGTCTACAATTAGTCATTCTTAAAGAATTTAAGAGTTTTTTAAAAGAAATTACCAGCATTAAATTTCCAAGAAATTCGTTAGAGCCGATTTTTTATATTTATCTTTCTTTATATTTATTTCTTTCATGAAAAGTGTGTTAAAAAGGACAATTTTAAAGATTTTTATATTCCCATTCATGAGAGTTTAATGTAATCGTCCAAATTTTCCATATCCAGTTTTTTACGAATTTTTTATGTTTCGGCACTCACCCAGTCAGAAAATCGTAAAAATTCTTCAGTGTCTGCCTGCCTATGGCTGTGTGTGTTACCTGAATGTTGTGGCCACGCTATCCTTTGAAGGATTTGTCCAATGAAGCCACCCTTTGATACACTTTTTTACGGTCCCAAAATGAAGGTCAAGTTCTTTAAGCAGACATTTCCAACTAAAATACAAAAATTTAAAGCATTTTCAAGATTTGAAACAAAATTTTTTAAAGAGTTTTACAAATTTTTGTAAAGGTTTCTGGATACTTTAGATATTAAATCTATTTCGATACTATACTAATGATATTTTTGATTAGAACATAATTCAAAAAATTATATCATTTTCAAAATTATGCAATTTTTGTTTTTATGAGTTTCGTAAGGTTTAATCGTGATTTTTAGTAGATTCAAACAAGATTGATAAATTCACAGGACCACAAAATTCTAAACCCTTGCAACGCGGACCAGACTAGGTGGGTCTTATATTTTCAGGGTCGGTAAATTCGAATCCGCGGTCCGTTTGGTCTCATCAGGTCAGGTTTAAGGTCAATAAGGTCAAACTTACAAAATTCATCGCTAACCAATTCAAGTAGGGTACCTATAGGTTTTCGGACTCGCTGAATTCGAATCCGTTGTCCGTTTGGTCCCATAAGATCAGGGTCAAGGTCAGTTCAAGGTTAAAGTTACAAAATTCATCGCTAATCGTAACCAATTAAGTCAGGGTATCTATAAGTTTTGGGGTCGATGAATTCAAATCCGTTGTCCGCTTTGTCCAATCAGATTAGGGTCAAGGTCAATTCAAGGTCAAAGTTACAAAATTCATCGCTAACCAATTAAGTCAGGGTACCTATAGGTTTTCG
The DNA here is from genome assembly GCA_932066315.1 of Andricus coriarius. NCBI lineage: Eukaryota > Metazoa > Arthropoda > Insecta > Hymenoptera > Cynipidae > Andricus > Andricus coriarius. Next base: position 8,869 of record CAKNWT010130338.1, read on the forward strand.
GGGTCTTTGAATTCAAATCCGTTGTCCGTTTGGTCCTATCGGGTCAGAGTCAAGGTCAGTTCAAGGTCAAACTTACAAAATTTATCGCTAGCCAATTAAGTCAGGGTATCTATAGATTTTCGGGGTCGCTGAATTCCAATCCGTTGTCCGTTTGGTCCCATCAGGTCAGGGTCAAGGTCAGTTCTAGGTCAAGCTCAAAAACCTTAATCCTACAAACCTCAAACCCACACAAACCAAACCTATTTACCCCAAGCCCAAAAGTGTCAAGCCTACATAACCAAAACTCACAATCCCTTCGTCACAAATTCATCGTTTCACAACCGCACTGGGGGTTTTGAGTTTGTTGATGCGAGGATTGTTACGAGTTTAGGTACGCGGCACTCAGACAAATGTCCTCTTGTGACAAAAGGATTTTTCTTGGCTTAAATGGAATTTTCTCTTAAATTTAAGGTTGAGAGGATTTTTATTTGTCTCAACAGGAATCTTTCTGCAAAAAAAAATTACCTATGTAACTAACTTCACCTAATCTTGCAGTCAAATAATTCTGTTTGTGTTAAAGGCATGAAGGAGTAGTAAGGAGTGATATCTCCCATGGGTGAAGGTAGACGAAAGAGGAACTGGAAATATCCGAAAGTTACTATCAGCGTCTCTTATTAGTGCAGTATGGCGCGCAGCCGTGATTTCAGTATTTCATGGCTGCGCGTGTGACTGCACTATTGTCGTTCTCTCTCCTAATTTTTGGAGGATTTCAAGACCACTTCTTTTTTACGGAAATACTACTCCTTACTATTCCTTCATGGTTAAAGGTATATTCACGTCGTTCAAAACAAAACAGGCAAGAGGTCGATGCTTTTGTTTCAAGACAACTTTTTCTCTGAGTAGGGTTAAGCTTTGTAGATTTGCGATTGAGTTTTATGATATCCACATTTAGTACAATATATGATTAATTCAATATCTCTAGTTGTATTTTTCTGTAAATCTTCGGTTACTACCTTAATGTGTTTAGGTAAGTAAGTTTAGTAAGTAAGTTTTTATTTATAAGCGTGTTTCTATTCGGTATAAATTTTAATCAGTTCTAGTTTTTGGAAATATACTTTTAAACCAACTTGCCGATTCCTTTTACCATATCACCTTGTGATAGGTGAGACATGTTTTGTGTCGTATGTAGTAGATTCGTTGTACCTAAAAATAGAAGGTCTCTAGCAGATGTTGTAAAAAATATGTTTATCAATTGTTATGGTGGCTAAAAAAAAAGTCTTGGTCATTCTTGCACTCCTCAAATCATTTGTTCGACTTGTCTCAGTGACATTAGCAGACATTGTAAAGACAATAAAAAAATCGTATTTTCATGCCTATGATTTGGCGTGAACCTTTAAGTCATGAAACGGATTGTTACTTTTGCTTATGCAGGGCTGAAAGTTTCAATTCAAAAAATGTACATGCTTTGATTTACCCTGTTATTGATTCTGTTACGTATCCAGTATTTATTAGCAACTTTCACACAGATAGTTTTGAGGGAACAAATAAATATAATTATAAACAGGAAAATGTAAACGTGCAGAGAGTATGGAAGAGTCAAAAAATCAAGAAGATAGAGAAGACGATCTAGAGGAAGAATTCGTATCGGACAGTAACATTTTACAAAAAGAATACTTAAATCAAGAAAAACTAAGCGATCTAATTCGAGATCTAGGCCTTTCTAAGGAAAGCTCAGAACTTCTAGCATCAAGGCTAGAAGGAAAAAATGGTTTAGCACCTAACACTAAGATTACTTTTTACCGTGATCGAGGTGAACCTTATAGGCAATTTTTTTCTTCTGAAGGAGACTTAGTATATTATACTGCTGTGAAAGGATTAGTTGAAGAATTAAAAAACACACCTTATAATGCTGGCGATTGGCGACTATTTATAGATTCTTCTACACGAAGTTTGAAAGGTGTTTTGTTGCATAATGGTAATAAATATGCACCTCTGCCAGTTGCACACTCTGTTACACTCGGCGGAAAACACGAGACTCTTGAGCTTCTTCTTAATAAATTGAATTACAATAGCCACAAATGGCAGCTTTGTGGAGATTTAAAAATAATAACAATCATGCTGGGAATGCAGAGTGGATTCACAAAATTTCAGTGTTTTATTTGCGAATGGGATAACCGAGCTCGAGAGAAGCATTATAAAAAGAAAAAGTGGGCTTTTCGAAAAAATCTTAGTATAGGATCATTAAACGTTACAAATAAACATTTAATGGATCCAAAAAAAGTACTGTTACCACCATTACATATAAAACTCGGCTTAGTGAAACAATATGTTAAGGCAATAGGAAAAACGGAAAGTAATGCTTGTAAGTATATTTTTCAGAAGTTTCTTAAACTTTCTGATGCAAAAATAAAAGAGGGAGTATTGGACGTTCCGTAAATTAGAGCTATGCTAAGAGATGATAAATTTGAGCGAAGAATGACTAAAGATAAAAAAGCAGCATGGCAAAGTTTCAGGGAAGTTTGCTCCAACTTTTTAGGAAATCATAAACACCCTCGCTACAAAGAAATGGTTGCTAATTTGATAATAGTTTTAAAAAGTTGGAGTGTTTGATGAATTTAAAACTCCATTTTTTGGATTCTCATATAAATTGGTTCCCTGAAAATATAGGTGATATGAGTGAAGAGCATGGAGAGAGGTTTCATCAGGACTTCAAAGAGATGGAGCAAAGATATCTAGGAGTATGGGATACTCATATGATGTCTGACTATTGCTGGTGTCTAAAAAGGGATACGAAGACCAGTCACAAACGTAAGAGTATTCGAAGATCATTTGAGATAAAAAAACGCGTTCATCAGAAAAGAACAAATCGTTTTAAATAAGCATCACATCTTTGTTTATATGTATAAAGCATCATGATTTATACATCACATAAACCTGGCGTTATGGCCCCCGCTACCGTAGCGGGTAAGTTCTGAGAGAAGTGGTACCACCACGTGGTTCAGAATGGGTACCGCTGGAACCACTTCTACTGAATTAAAAACGTTCTTCTATAAGTTGTACATTTGTGGATTTGGAGTTTGTAAGCTTGGCATTTCTAAGCTTAAAGTTGTAGGCTTGGGTTTTGTGAACTTGCACTTTGTGAGCTAGAACTTATGGGCTTAAGGGGTTAGTATGCTTGGGGTGTTTGGGTTTGCGGTTCGTTGGCTTAGGGTTTTTATGTGTGTGCTTGAGGTTTGCACACTTGGGGTTTGTGGGTTTGACCTTGAATTGATCTTAAGGCGCCTTATCAGCATTATAAAACGGAATGTCAGTTTCCGGCCGTACGGTTGAATATTTCGGTCTGATATTTTGCATACCTTATCTAAATATTGGTCTGTTTTGCCGGCTAGATTCGGTTTTTTGAAAAAATGTTTATATTTTACGTTATAAACAAAAAGAAAAGAACAATTGAAAAATGCAGTGCCTCTCAGTACTAGCTGAGCGTGTATTTTCAAGACCGGGCCGGTCACCCTCTTCAAGTTTTAGTGCCAGACTCCCCGGAGCGCGAGTGGAGAGTCCAGAGCGCATCGAATTACCCGAAACGAATCAACCCTTTCATTGTTATGAGATGCAGGCCGGTTCAAAAAACTAAAATTATGAAAGCATCGCGTGGTTCAATTTTAATTAGCAGAAATAGTTTATTCATATAATTTGAAGAAAGTGCAAAAAAGATTCATGAAAATCGGTCAATATTTGCAGTAATAATAGAAATGTTGAAGTGTACGCGATAGCATGCACTGTAGGAGGAAGCGCATTTTTTTCATTCAAAACGGTGTACAGCCTTCAATTTCGCCCACATCTTCAAGTATTTTTGTTTTAAATTGAAGTGTGCTAAATTTCCAAGAGCACCT
>CAKNWT010130373.1:1977-14129 GCA_932066315.1 Andricus coriarius
CCCCCCCCCCCTCCTCCCTGTTCCGCCCCCTGGCAAAAGTTACGATTGGGGGGGGGCAGAAAATCCTGAGAAATGTATCATGTATTTTATGAATGAGCCCATAAGGGATATATAGGGACGGGTTTGTGAGGCCTGAACTCGAATAAATTAAAAGCTAGTGCTTAGCTATTCCTCAGGAATATTTCAAGTTTTAATGACTCAAGCTCGAATTCAAGATTCTAAATTCTAGAAAGACAGTAGTAGCACCTAAATCCAGTCAAGCGGAATACAAATCATTTTTCGTATCACTTGTAATAAGATAACAATTGCTTTTGCAGAATATTTTGTAATGCAGGACTAATTTGCTCATTATAATCATGCTTTTCAAGGGTTTAAGATTGTACCTGGTTGAGGAGCCGTGGGTACGATAACACTGGGCCTGTTGTGATGTACCCTGGCAGCAGACATGTCAAGGGCTTCACTCTGAATTGGGTCTCTCCTCCGTTCCTTCCTCCAGGCACTGCTTGGCTTCCGGTGTAAACTTGTCGTCTTCGGTCTTTCTTCTGGAAAACGAGCAAGACATGATAGTTATATTACCAATTTTATATTTAGTATCCACTAACACGTAAATAGATACTGATAAACCGGAAAGGAGGAGAAATATATAGAGTCCGCTTACACGAGTTATATTGCCTGTAGCTGTTATTCGATCAGGGTTGCTATACAAAATTCCAATTTCGGAAGTCCCTGACTTTTCCTGACTTTCCCCTGTATATTTTTTCATTTTCCCTCACCGTTCTAAATTTCTTTTTTAGGTATGAACACAACATTACGATTAGGGCATCAATAATGGTAATGCAAAAAAAATCGTTGTGTCTAAGTTTATTTTTGACGCTTTTAGTGACAACAGTCATACAGAATTTTATAAATAGTCCACAAATTACCTAAGATATAGATAAAATGCATAGAAAGTTGTTTTTTAAAAGTTACATTGTTTCTATGAAGAAAACTTTGCTTTTAATTTTATTTTGTTAGAGAAAGACCTCCCTCTATGTCTATGCGGAAGCAAATTCATTTCATACCTATGAGGAAGCAAAGTGCTTATAAAATGAGCACAAATACACCCGTAGTGAATACATCTATGGATCTAAATGGGTAAATTGTTCCATTATGAACAGATAAAGAATCATTTTATAAAATCAATAATTGTTCAATTTTTTATACTAGAACTAAAGTATAGTTTAAAAAATAATTAATTTATATTTACAGATGATCAACTCAAGACGTTTTTTATACAAAAATTATCCATTTCATATCATGTGAATTCATGGTCTCATAAAATTCGCTGTTTCCCGGTCGAGAGGACACCCTAAATCTTATTTGAAGTTGGAGGAAATTATGTAGCTCCCAAGGGTAATTTAATTTGCTCGATATGGAGTGTGTATCGATTGCGAGTTTTAAATAAGTTGGAGAAGCATCTAAGTATTTCTTATGGGAGATAGACGGGTTATTTGTGTAATCAGGGTTAAAATTGGAATCCAATCTATCGATTTAGAAATCCTGCCGGGGGTAGAAAAATGTCCAGTTCCCGCAGTTCCCAGGACGGGACAGGAAGTGCCTAATAGCCGTGAGAGGATGGTTAAAGGAGGCAAACAGGTTTAGAGGAAGAAGAGGAAGACTGTGAAGAACGAAGATGAATGGACCAAAGTAGGATGGAAGGTTCCATGCGAGTCTCAATTAACTTTTTAACTCACAACTGCAAGGCTCAAGATTTCAGAGTAACCGCCCAAAAATTCTACACCCCTAATTAGCCCGGGTGGATCAAGACCTTCGCAGGGGTCACGCTCGTTTATTGTAATCAACGATTATACAAGAAGTCGATGCGAAAATGAATATGCAAACGTGTGTGAACGTAAATTAACTGCTTATTGCTATTTTATATTCGGATCCTATAATGTTTGAATTTAAATGTTAAAAATGTTGGTTGAGCATAATGAGGTAAAGTATGATTTTTTTTGGATATGAGCTTCCTCATTTTTAACAATCTGCTAATCATAAAATTGATCAAATCTCAAGTGCCACGGCATAAGCATATAAGTGCGACTTTTTTCAAAACACGTTTTATTGACTTAAAAATTCTCTACAATTCCGTCACACATTGTGGTGAAAAAAATTGATTTTTGAATTGTTTAAACGGGTATCGGGGCAAACTGATAGCGCTATTATAGTTTCCATTGAAACTAAAAAAAAAGAATTTTCAACAAAATACATGAATTTTCAACTAAAAAAACCAAAGAATTCAATTATCTACCAAAAAAGATAAATTTTAGCAAAATACGTCATTTTTCAACAAAATATTTGAATTTAAGGAATTTTCAACCTAATACTTAAATTTTCAACCAAAGAAATGAGTTTTCAACCGAAAATATGGAATAGTCACCAAGAATATTAAGATTCCACTAAAAAAAAAAACGAATTTTCAACCAAATAGTTGAGTTTTCAACCTAAATGATGAAACTTCAACAAAGAAATCAATTTTTAACAAAATTAGTTCAAATTTCAACCAAAAAAGATGACTTCTCAATGAAAAATGTAATAGCTGATATTTCACCCAAAAAAGATTCTAATTTCAAACTAAGATCAGTTTTGAATTTAACCAAAAAATACGAATTTTCAACAAAATAGTTGAATCCTTAAGCAAAACAGATTAATTTTGAACTCTATCAGGTTTTTTTTCAGGTTTTCCCTGACGTTTTGAAACTCCCTGACCTGTCACAACCCTGATTAAGAACAACAGTAATTAGTGTTCGTTGTTTGTGGACATAAACATTTTGAATTCTACGCCAGCGGAGATTCACCGAAATACGATATGTAGCTACTAATAATTTCTTCAGTAGTCAGACTCAGCCCCCGAAATGAAATTTAGTGAGGTGTTGACGGTTCGGAAGTCTGCGATTTTGGCAAAAAGAGAAGACCGATGAAACGAGTCTGATGTCTTTTATTACATACCTCTCGACTTACAGGAGGGGCGAAGGCTCTCGAAATTAAGCCAGGGCTGCCAGAGGCATCTTCGCCTGTTCGAGATCTCCATCTCTCTTGCCTCTCGACGACACATCAAAGACTATAAAGAATAAAGATGATCCAGTCCATCAACTTCCACCCTCAGCATCACAAAGAAGGAGGAAATTCAGTAATTCTCGACCCTCCACTTTCCTAATTTCTCTATTACAGTGTCCTCAACTGCGCCTGAGCGATCTGAACTTTGACACAAAGTCAACAGGCTCAAAGCTTCAATCCAAACTTCTGATTCGAGGTTTACAGTTCTATCAAAACTTGAGATTGAAATTGCAAACTCGAGTCCACTCAAATCGGCTTCTTTGCAGCGAAATGTCCCACAGGATGTAGCACCAAGGTGGTATGCAAATCGCGAACTGATTATTTTTGAAATAACAATGAGGACTTGGCTCGAAGAGAGGAAGAGGGATTTTAAAAAGCAGTGGTTTCGTGAATGCCTTCTTACGACTGTCTTAAGTCCATTCATTCATCCGACGTCTCATCGTAACCCCACCAAGAGTCGCTTCTTTAATACATACATACATATTCAGTCTACCTTTAGCATGCCTGGCTCGAGCTTGAGACTCAGGTAGGTAGATTGTGGAGAAGAACTCATGCGAACTTGTATGCATTGACGAAGCTCACATATGCCAACACACACACAAGGAAACAAACCCCCTTCGATTGGAGGTACTCACACAGAAACAAGGAAGGAACGGGGGGAACATGAATGCATCACCCCTTCACTCTGCCAACCAACTTGAGGAGGTGCCGCAGGCAAGCTAAGCACTTGGGGGCACTTTTTGCAGAAAAAAAGAGTTTGCAGTTTTTTTGTTATAGATTCGAGGTATAAGCAGAGGGGTCCTTTCAATCGGAATTAAGAGGGAATTACGAGGATGAGGTAAAGAGATCGGATGTCTAATTCAGAAAGTTGGGAATAAGAGTCAGTCGTGGTGTTTGTGTGGAATTAATTAGGGTTAAACTGGATTTGAATTACGTGTGGATTGATTTCCTACTATAGTTGCCTGTTTACTTAGGAATTTGGTGTTGGTCAAACAATCAAATAATTTCGGAAAATTACTTTTTAGAAACTGGAATTTTACATTGTTATCGTTTTAATGAAACATTAATCCACAAGTCACCGCAATTTGTTAAGAATACATCAATTTTTAAAATTACTATACTTTTCTGCGAGTGAAAAAGGGTAATTATTTGCTTTGATGACTTTCCTGAATTTTGAAGTAAAGGGTTTAGAACCCTTAAAAAATTTGCTCTTTAGTCTCAAATTAAAATATCACCCCAAATATAAGTCCCCACCCCCAAAAAAGACAAAAATTTCATTAAAATTTTGTTTTTTTAATAAATGATTTTTTTAAATATTTTCTGTTTTTTGAACAGAATTGTATTCAGCATGTCAATGTAATGTATGAATTAAATTACAATGCAAAATTTATTATTGATTTTTAAAAATACTTACAGGTTTGAGGTTAATTGTTAATTTAGTTTTCAATAATTTATAGTTTTTATCTCTATTCAATACAAGATGATATCAAATTTCATAACGAAAGGTTATATATTTTCTTATTAATTTTGTAAGTAATATTTTTCTTTTATTTAGATTGTAAGAAAATGATTTTTTTAGTGAAACATTCTGTTATGTTTAAAAAAGCAGATTGAAATAACAAATTCTTGAAAAATAAGAAGGAATTACTTATATGTATAGCAAAAAATATGAATCGATTAAAGATTTTATTACTGTTATATGTTACTAGATTTCAATTAATTATTTTAATAAACTTGAATAATTGTTGAGCAACTTTAATATTTTACCAATTACGGCGCCTTGTGGGTTAATTTTTAATTGAAAATTGTTGAATTGAATTCGAGAAAGTAGTGCGATTTTGAAATTTTTTCTCGATTTCGAAACTTGAATTTGAAAAGCATCAGAATGCGAGAAAAATCTTCGTTTGAAAGAAAGTCAAATTCAAATGAGAAAAAAAGAGCAGAAAACGTATAAATTAGGATTTCAAGAATGATTAAAGTTAAAAAAAAAACTTAAATCTAGATACATTCAAATTACAAAATCAATAGAAAAAGTCCATTTTAACAAGAACACGAATTTATGGACGACAAATTTATATTCGAAAAAAATTGAAATTCGTCGAGGATACTTGAAAAAAGAATCAAAATCCAAAATGAAAATACAATACAGAAACCCCCTTAAATTCAGGCTAAATTAAAATAATTGTGAGAATAAAACTTAATTGGAAAGAAATAGACATTTCATCAGAATAAGCAAAATTTCAAATGTAAATTGGGAAAGAATTACAAATGTAAGGGTCCTTAAGTTTTTAGCAAATTAACATTCCAAAAATGTTGATATTTTTGGAATCATCAAACTTCAAAAAGAATAGTAATTCCGAGAAAATTACATTTTTATAAGTGCAAGACATTTGGAAAGGAAATCAATTTCAGGACAATCGGAATAATTGAAATTGGGAAAGAACACAATTCAGAAAATAATTACACACAGAAAACGATTTAGTAGAATCAACACATTTTTAGTTGGTTCAACCATGAATATGCTTTTTACATAGGCAACGGAATATATGGTAGATTCAACCGATTCAACCAAAAGATTTGTATAAATCAATTAACATTTTCTTGATTCAAGCAAATGTTATTTCTGAGTGTAAATTCACAGACAATAAAAATGGAAAACACTCAAGTCTCAATTTAATGTCGATTAAATAAAATAATTTTGAACTTCAACAATGATACAGGATAACCGTGGATTATAATTTTATTTTCTTGATGAATGACTACGAATTTCTCCTTATTATTCACTTATTGTGCGCGAGTTTTTAAACAGATGATCATGTAACATATTATTCTTTAAATCACGAATAATGAAAATTTATTTATTCAATAAGCGTTTTAGTTCTAAGACAATAAACGAAGGAAATATAAACTTATATCTGAATCTGATCTTTGAATTGCGCTTGTACTAGGAATCTAGAATAAAACATTAAGTACCCGGAAAAAGTTGAGACACTGTTCTATCGCGAGAAATAAATACAAATTGTATTGGTACCGAAAAAATAAGTAATCCACGTATATTTCAACTTAGAGGTACTGCATTTCTAACAAAATAGATGAATTTTCAATCAAATAGTTGATCTTTCAACCAAAAAGATGAATTCTCAAACAAAATGCATTAAGTTTCAACTGAAAAAGTTCAATTTTGAGCTCAAAAAATTAACTTTGAATCGAAAAAGACGAATTTTCAACACAAAATATGAATTTTCAACAAATATACTAATTTATTACCAAATAGTGATATTTTCCACTAAAAAAAAACACACAATTTTTAGCAACAAATGGAAGTTAAATTTTCAGTTAAAAAATTAATTAAAAAAAAAACGCATTTTTACAGGGAAAGGTCAATTTTCACCTAAAATGATGAATCTTCGAACAAAAAAATTATTCTTCTCACCAAATAGGTGACTTTACGACCAAAAAATAAATTTCAATCAAAGAAAGATTTTTCAGTCAAAAAAGAAAAAAATTTTATCCAAAATGTTGAATTATCATACCAAAAAAATGAATTTTCCACAAAACAGTTGAATTTGCAACCTACAATAGTTACTTTTTAACAAAATAGTTAAATTATCAACAAAATAATAAACATTTTAAACACGATATGAATTCTCAACCAAACAAATTTGTAAAATGAAAAGTATACGTTTGTAAAAGACTTTCATGTTATTAACATATTTCATTTCTTACATCTAAGTTCACTATAAGGTTCCACGTTTATTTAATTAACAGAATTTATATGTATGTTCGTTCCCTAAGTTTATAAAAACTTAGTAAGGTTTTGCGGAGTGGTGGGGGCTTCCAAAGCAAAAAGTTGAGGGTGGGTTTAAAATGTCAGAAAAACGCTTTGCGTAATTCGGGGATGACCCCTGAACTTCACTATGAAACATATTCGTCTTGAATGAAAGAAACCGTTTCTTTGACATATATATTTTTTCATTTGACCAAAAATAACTTTAAAATGAAGAAAATCATTTTAACTCAAAGAAATATTTTTAATGGAACAAAAAAACATTTCTTTGAACTACATAAACTTCTTTGAACTACATAAATTTCTTTAAATCAAAGAAATATTTTTGAGTAAGAGAAACTTTTCTTGGTTGACAAGGACTGACAAGCAAAATATAATTTCCTTCAGTAATTAAAAAAAAATCCGCAAATAATAATTTTGTTAATGCCTTTTTTCATCGAAAAACTGACGGTTTTTAAACATTATCAAGTTTTTCGCAAACAAATTTATTTTCTATAAATGTTATTAATTTTTTTCATAACTTTTAACAATTATATTTAAAATAAGAAGTGTAAAGGAGATTTTTTGAACGAAAAATTGTATTTTTAATCGCATTTCATATCTTTCCAGGCAAATATTTCTTTGATGAATCAGTGTTCTGTTTGAAAATTCTGATTAAAAATGCAATTTGTCTTTCGTAAAACCTCGTTCATACTTCTCATTTTCAGTATAATTGTTAAGCTTTATCAAAAAAATTCTTAACATTTTTAGTAGAAAAACTTGTATGCGAAAAATATGATAAAGTTAAAAAAAATCCATTTCTCCGTGAAAAAGGGAATAAAAATACTATTATTACCAGATTTTTTAAAGATTATTAGAGGAAATTATATTAATAAACAATTTAATAAATGAGAAATCAAAACACATAAAAAATTGCAAGTAACGAGAGTTGAACGCGCAAACTTTCCGGCCATGAATCAGAAGCGCTACCAAAGATATCTTTGGCGCTACTACCTGAGCTACCGGGCGATGGGAATTATTTTTCGTTTGGAAAATATTTCAAATTCGATTTTCTCGAAAATGGTGAAAAAGCGGATATTACTACATTGGCAAATTGAAACTCAGGGAATATGCTTTCATTAAAAATATTATGAACCGAAATTAAAATTTACAATAGACGGTCTCCCCTGGTGAGACACGATTCATATTTTTCTTTGAATCAAAGATTCGTTCTGAGTGTTCAACTTCAGTTTATCGTAAATTCCCTGACGCTTTCAAGTTTTGCCTGACATTCCCTGACTTTTTAGAATTCCATGACCCGTAGCAACCTTATTCTTATTAAGAGTTAAATTTTAAATAAAAGAATAGTCTTTTTCAATAATGAAATAAAACTTAGGCGTCTAAAGTAATGTCATGCTATGACGATTTTTCACCCGTAGCGTAATTTCACAAATATTTCAAAGCCTTAGATAAAAGATTCAGTGTAAAAATGTAAACAGATAATACGCGGTCAGGAAATTTCTACCTATATCCGTTCTGGAATGTGCAGAATGTCAAATATTGCACAGGCACGATATTTCTGCTTCGTGTGAGTAAAAGTGAAGATTATATTATAAGGGAATGCTGAACGAAGGTGTCGTTGGCCTCGAGATTAAATACCGCGGCTCGATATTCAAAAGTGTTTCCGGCTACTGGTTTTTGCTTCTTAACTTTCTTTCAGAATTAAGTTCTTCCTTCAATTTCTGCTTGACTGTAAAATAAAGTAATCGATATTCACATCACCACGAATAATTTGTCGATATTTTTTCCAATAAGCACGTCAGAAGATTAAAATTGCAAGGAAGATTCCAATGTCATCAAGGGGGACTTTTTTAAAAATAAATTGTAATCGTAAGCTGAAGACACGTTTGAAACACAATAAATAAAAATCGCACAGGAGACGCAGGACTTCCACAGACTAATGTACTTGAAAAAAGTAGAAAAAGTGACTAATTTGAGCTAAAAAATGACTAAAAGTGACTACTGTTCACACAAAAATAGGACTGTAATGTCAATAGAATTTTACAAGTACTATTCACAGAAATTGTAATTCAGTTTATTATAAACTAACCAAACCTTTGACAAAAGGAACTAAAGAAACAGAAAATTATCATTTAAAATAACTTAAATTTTAATATTGCAGACTTCACAGCCTAAAATGCTCTCAAAACAAGGTAAATAGGATCATTTTTCACGAAATTATTCTTATAGAATTCTTTTAGATTCTTTCAAATAAAATTAATTAAGGTACCATATTGAATTTAACATGAAAAGCTTTAAATTCCTAACATTTCAATTAAAAATTATTGCAATTTCAACAAAATAGATGAATTTTTAACCAATAAGGTGCATTTTGAACCAAAAAGATTAATTTTCTACTAAAAAACACGAACTTTCAACAAAATAAATGAACTATCAACCAAATAGTAAAATTTTCTACTAAAGAAGATCAATTTTTAATCAAAAATGGAATAGTTAAATTTTCAAGCAGAGATAACATTTCAACTAAAATTATGAATTTTAAACAGAAACAAATTAGTTTTTAACTAAGTAGTTCAACTTTCAATCAAGTTGAATTTTGATTATTTTGAACCAAAAAAGATGAGTTCTTGAAGAAAAATACAATAGTTAATATTTCAACAAAAAAGACTAATATTTAATAAAATAGTTAAATCCACAACCATAACAGATGAATAATTTGCAACCAAAAAGTTGGAGTTTTAACCAGAAAATATGAAATTTCTACTAAAAGAGATGAATTTTCAATAAAATAGATGAATTTTTAAACAAATATGTGAATTTTCAACCAAAAACGTTAATTTTCAACCAAGATTTTAAGAATATTACAATGTATATTTTGTTCCTCAGAGGGCTATTTAGCCCTAGGGACTTTTTCAATAAACTACAATTACAATAAGATAAATTTCGTACAAAAAAAGACAAATTTTCAACAAGACATATGATTTGTCAACCGAAGAGTTGAATTTTCAACCAAAAACGACGAATATTCAACAAAACTCTTGAATCCACAACCAGAACGGATTATAATTTTCAACCAGACAGTTGAATTTTTAAGTGAAAAAGTCGAATTTTCAACAAAAGATACGAATTTTTAAACAAATAATGTAAGTTTCTATTAAAAAAAGATAAATTTTTAACCAAAGAGATGAATTTCCATCCAGAATTATGAGAAGCAGTTCTTGACTTTACTGAGCGGAAATTATCCTTCAATTGAATCATAAATTAAAGATTATAAGTAAAAGTAAGTGGAGAATTGATTGAACACCCTTGTCCGTTCCATGTTAGACAGGTGCAATATTTAATTAACTTTCTGATAGACACTAATACTATCTTCGAGATGCAATTATTGAGAAAGACTTGGACAAGGAAGAGTTTTAGAATCAGCGAATGATACAAATAGATCTACTGGGAATCATCGATTGTTGCCTTTTACTAAGAAGACATGTAGAAATTAATTTAATCATACGATCGACTTGTGCTTAGAACTGAGTCTTTTAGAATTTACACTTTTCCAGAGAAGCCTTTTCTTCTCACGAGGAAGTTTGCAACTATTCAATTTCAAAAAAACTTTAGAGCACCGTCTGCAGAGTAAGCTTACAAAGATTTTTATAATAAAAAGAGAACACTTATTGTCATGCAGTATTCAATTATTGTATTCCTAGATTCCTAGATTCATACAGAAAAAATCTTTTGTAAAATAAAATAAAACCAAAAATGCACTAAATTTGGAAAGAAAAATATGTCTAATATTTTTAACAACGTTTCTTTAAAACAAAACTATACCGATTTAAAAATTTTTTAAATATAGTAGTTTTGTTAATTTTTAATACAATCTTTAATTCGTATGAAATTGTAGATTTTAAGTTAAGTCAAAGTTAAACATCACAAGTTGGAATAAATAATAATAAAATGCATTAACCGATTTTAAAATATTTTAAGTTAGATTAAAAAACAAAATAGTTACATTTTCAACCAAAGTGATGAATCTGCGAAATATTTTTATTATAATTCAAACAAAAATCGAATTAAACCAAAAAATAAGAATTTTTAACAAATTAGTTGAATCCTAAAAACGAAACCGACTAACTTTGACACAAGAAAAACGATTGTTCAACAAAATAAACAAAATTTGTAACTACTGCTGAATCTTCAACCAAAAAAATGCATTTTTAACCAAATAGTTTAATTTTCAACACAAAGGATGGATTTTCTACGAAAAAAGACAAATTTTCAACAAAATAGTTGAATTTTTACCTAAAACAAATAATTTTTCGACAAAAAATGGAATAGTTAAATATTCAATCAAAAAAATTAATTTTCAATTGAAAAAAACTAAGTTTCAACCAAAGAAATGAATTTTCAAACAAGAAGATTAATTTTCTACCAAAAAAGGTTAATTAGGATACATTTAGAAAAAAAAGAAATTAATAATGTTTAACGAAATAGTTCAATTGTGAGCGAAAAAAAAGGTTTTCATTCAAAATGATGAATCAACAACGTAATAGCTGATATTTGAACCAAAAAAGATTTTAATTTTAAACTAATAACAGGTTGAAGTAAACCAAAACAGAAGAATTTTCAGCAAAATGGTTGAATCCTCAACCAAAGAAAAATAATTTCCAACTAAGCAGTTGTGATTTTTAACCCAACAAGATTAAATTTCTACCAAAAATAAATTAATTTTCAATCTAAAAGAACGATTTTTGAACTTAAAGGAATGACTTCTTAACTAAATTATTGAATTTTCAGTAAAATTAGAAAATTAATTTAAACATCACTTTATCGAAAATTCCGTAACTTATAGAGAATTCTGATAGCTTTCAATATATTTAAAAGAAAAACTATAACTCGCATATAATTAACAAATAAAGAAATTAGCAAGCATTGAAAAACGTTGATGGACGTGAATCAATCAGGTTTTCCTCTCTCCGATTCTCGACTAAACAATTAAAAGAACTAAAGAATATAAAGTAGAACAAAAGTAGATTTTGCGATAGAAGAAAAAAATCCCGGATCCTAAATGAAATTTTCGGTATTCTCTCGATGTTCCGATCAGCTAGACACCCTGATCATTGAATTTTTGGAATCCAGTGACTCGAAGATTTTAAAACATCCTTCTTTCCTACTTTATTCGTTAAACTCTTTTTGATCATTCGTCGGTACACAACGTCGATAAGGTCAAATCCTACCTCATAATTTAAAAATGAAATTGTTTTTTCTTTCTTTCATT
>CAKNWT010131578.1:730-11876 GCA_932066315.1 Andricus coriarius
CAAAGCATGCGCATTTCAATGAGATGTACAACTTTTGTTTGAGATATTTTTTCAAGTTTTGCATATTAGTTAAGATAAACGCAAAAAACCATGATTTTGATGGTTTTTTCACGATTTCACCATGAAAATTGCCGAGTCGCCAATGTTCACTATCATTTTCGTAATCAGCGCATCAATATACATAAATATACATAGTATGCAAGAAAGCGTCGGTTTACGGCTTTCGGAAGTCCACCCCTAATAATATAACGGACTGTGCCGTATACTTACAAAACTTTAAAGATTTAATTTCGGAATTAATGCAGAAATATAATTGAGATTTAGAATTTTGTTCTCAAGTTGTTGTGCCAAAAACGAGGTATCTGGAAGAAAGGTTTTTATGATTTTAAGAATAGAAATGATATCATCAGTCCTGTATTATGAAAGAAAAAACATAATTTTGTATGAAAAAAATTTAAGACTTATGAAAAATAATGATTTTAACAATATTTGATGTAATTGAATTTTCCATCGACGCTTCGTACCGATTATTTAAAAACAGTTGAATTTTAATAAATCATGACTAATTTTTTCCGGAAAAACATTCCCTACAACTGTACAGTTTCCAGTTTTTAAAGTAAGTCAATAATCTTTAAATATAGTTACATATTTGTTTAAAAAAGGGGTTTCTTTATAAAAACTTGAAGTGAAACTTCTTATGGTGCACCGCGAGAAGAAATACTTTCAAACGGAGAGCGAAATGGAACTCGAATTTGGTGGTCGCGTAGGAGATTACCGAAGTCACAGTCGAGTTAGCAGGGAAATCACGCTGCACAGGAATAAGGGGGGAGTCGGTTGGGATATCGGTCGATGCGAAAATCAATGAGAATTAACTGTACAAAAAATTACAAACGACGCAGGTAGCAAGTTTTTTTTACGATTTCAGCCTGGAAAAATTTACTTTCAAAATTGGAAACAGTAAAGTTTTAGAGAATATTTTGTTCTAAAAATAAGCCATCATTTACCATAGTTCAAGCATTTTTCAAAAATGGTTAAAAAGCGACAGTAAGGAGAAATTCAATTGCAAAAAACATTGTTGAGGGGTTATATCTAGAAATGTTAAGGCATTTACAAGAATTTTTTTACCCATATTAAAATTTTATTGAAATGGACTACAGAGGATTTTTATTTTTGTCCAAATGAAAATCCCTTCGTTCGCGAACTCCGTATAGGAATATTCTGATGAAATCTTGTGGGTTTTTTTGATTTCAGATAATTCGTTCCAGTTATCATGCTCACCGCAAGTAATAATAAAAAAACGTGTTTTGCGGCAGCGGCCATATTTCCTCCAGGATTCAACATTTTTTAATGAAGAAGTACTTACAAATATGTAGTAGTCGATCCTCTGTTGTCAGTTTCAATAAAATTTTCTTGACATGGCTCAATTAGCATCATTAGTAATATTATTTTATGCAAAGCCGGACAGTTTTCGTATCTTTCTCTGCGTGTTTGTGGGACGCAAAGTTCTCGTTTGTTGGAGGGGGTATTTTGCCGGCCACGGCCTTAAAAGTATACTTTTGCGGAGTGCGCGCATGCGCTTTTGGTCCAAACGGCAACACTCTCCTGTCTCTCTCTTCTGACGCATGCGCGGTACATATGACTGATATTTGTAGACTGCGCAATACAGTTGTACAGAGCATGCCGGTCGGCAACACGTAGTAACACGTGAGTCAAATTGCAGTCAGATTGCCCGCGAATGTTTCGTCAACCGATAACAATGAGTACACGTGTCGCGATGCAAGTGATAATCAAGATGGAGAGTTTATGCAGTTCACTCGACCTCACTTGCAAGAAGAAGCTGCAAATTATTGAAGAGAAAATTTAACTATTCAATTTTTGGTTGAAAATTTATCTTTGTTGGATGAAAATTCAACTATTCAACCAAACTGATGAATTTTCAACAAAAATTATGAATCTTTAATTGGAATAGTTGAATTTTATACCAAAAAGATTAATTTTCAACCTTAAAGATTAATTTTATAGAATAAGACGATTTTTCCACAAGCTATATAAATTTTAAAACAAATAGTTTCATTTTTAAATAAGAGATATCAAGTTTCAACCAAATAGTTGAATTTTCATTAAAAAAAATACATTTTCAACCAAAAATAGAACAGTTAAATTTTCTGTTAAAAATCTTATTCTTAACCAAAATAATCACGGATGTTAAGCAAAACTAGAGCCTCATACGCGCGCGACCAATGTGTTTGCATGGAATTATTTTATTTTGAAATAAAGTTCAATAAAATACCATGAAATTATTTTTACTTCAATAATTTTAATCTGTACACGGCTTCGCATGAATACTCTCTCATGATGCAGAATAAATAATTGTGCAACTCTAAACATTTTCATGCAACTTTGGAAAAAAACCTATAAAATGTCGGCGCGTGCAAATTTTCATAGAAATACACAATAAATGATCTCGACTCGAGAAGAATCCAGATGTTAAGCCATCTGCGACTTATACGACCGAGTTGTGCATTCGCTGCGTTTTAACCTCGGTTTTAACTAATGTCGAGCAGGAGGTTTGACGGGAGGATTTACTCAACAAATTCCCAAACTCTTAATTTCTTCATGGACATATTTTACCATAAATAATTAATAAATCTTGGAAATTTGAAGAGCATAATAGAACGAAGTCATCGGAAAGATATTCTTAGTTAATTCTGCAAAAAAATTGAGCGTAGTCGTTGAAAAATATCCTAATTCTGATTTTTTTTATGAAATTTGTTAAAATAATTAATAATTATTGTAAATTTACAATACAACATAGAAAAGAGTCATCGGAAAGATATTTTTTGTTGACTCCGTAAACAAATTGTGCCTATGCTTTGAAAAATAGCCAAACTCTGAATATTTTTATGAAAATTGTTGAAATAATTAATAATTATTGTGTATTTGCGAAGTATCGTAGAAAATAGTTATTGGAATTACATTCTTTCTTGGTACCCTGAACTAATTTATCCTAACAGTTGAAAAAAGGCCACGCTCATAATTTGTTTATGAAAATTGTTTAAATAATTAATAATTTTTGGAAATTTGCAAAACATCATACAAAATAGTCATCGGAATGATATTCTTAGTTAATTCTGTAAAAAAATGAAGCCTGTTTGTTAAAAAATAGCCAAACTCTAAATTTTTTAATGAAAATTGTTAATCGGAAATATATTCTTGGTTAATTCTATAAAAAATTTAGCCTACTCGTTGAAAATAGCCAAAATCTGAATTTGTAAAGAAACATAGAAACAGAGTCTTCGGAAAGACATACTCATTTGACTCCGTAAAAAAATTGTGACTATTCCTTGAAAAATAGCTAAGCTCTGGTTATGTTGGTAAACATTGTTTAGATAATTAATAATTATTGGAAATTTTCAAAGTATCATACATAGGAAAGAGTTATTTTAAAAACATTTTTTATTGATTCCGTAAACAAATTGAGCCTATTCTTTGAAAAATAGCCAAACTCTTCATTTTCTTATCAAAATTGCTTAAATAATGATTCATTCTTTGAAATTTGCAGAGCATTATAGCAAATAGTCACTGGAAAGATAATCTTACTTAATTCTATAAAAAATGGAGCCTATTTGTTGAAACATAGACAAACTCTGAATATGTTTAGGAAAATTGTTAAAATAATTAATAAATAATTATTGTATATTTGCAAAGTATCATAGAAAAGATTAATTGGAAATACTCTTAATTTTTTAATCAAAATTGTTTAAATAATTAATAATTCTTGTAAATTCATAAAGCAACATAGAATAGAGTTATCGGAAACATATTCTTTGTTGATTCCGTAAACACATTGTGCCTATTCCTTGAAAAATACCAAAACTCTGAATATGTTTATGAAAACTGTTTTAATAATCAATAATTATTGTAAATGTGCAAAGTATCGTAGAAAAGACTTATTGGAAATACATTATTGGTGATAACGTAAAGAAATTGAGCTTATTCGATGAAAAAAGGCCAAACTCCGAATTTGTTGAAATAATTGATACTTCTTGTAAATTTGCAAAGCTTCATAGAAAAGAGTCTTCGGAAGGATATTCTTAGTTAATTCTGTGAAAGAAATTTAGCCTATTCGTTGAAAAATAATCAAACTCTTAATTTGTTTATGCAAATTGTTAAAATAATTAATAATTATTATATATTTGCAGAGTATCGTAGAAAAGATTTATTGCAAATACATTCTTTCTTGATACCCGAAACTAATTTATCCTATTCGTTGAAAAAAGGTCAAGGTCTTAAATTGTTTAGGAAATCATTTAAAAAATTGATAATTCTTGGAAATTTGCAAAGCATCATAAAAAAAGTCATCGGAAAGATATTTTTCGTTAATTCTGTAAAAAATTTAGCCTATTTGTTGAAAAATACCCAAAACTCTATACGTGGAAAAATGGCCAAACTCTGAATTTTTTTATGAAAATTGTTTAAATAATTAATAATTCTTGGCAATATACCAAGCATAGAAAAAAGTCACCGGAAAGATATTCTTAGTTGACTCCGTTTTCTTTAAAGATTAACGAGCCAAGGGTAAACACATTTTTTAAATTTTCTAAACTTCTTTAAATTCCAAAAATAATTCCAATTTTAATGTTTTCTAATAAAAATAGCACAGATAAATTCATATTTTCAATTGTTTAAGATTTCAATAATAGTTACAATTAGAAGGACGTTATATTCTTTGAAAATGTAACTGAAAGTTAAATAAAATTATAAACGTTCGTAATTTGTTATTGTTAGTTAAAATTATAAGGGTGTAATCGTCTTTGAATATGTAAATGAAAGTAAAATGAAACACATTTGTAAATGTTCATCATTTTTATTGATTATTATTCTAATAAAAAAAGTCATTGTGAAAAAAGTAAGTCTGTATAATTTTAAAAAGAAACATTAAGAAATGAGCACAAATATTAATTAAAATTGTAATTCTGCCTTTAAAAATAATTAGCCCAGAATGAAATTATATTTTCAATTGCGTAATATTTGAAAAATAGTTTAAATTTGAAAGAAGTCATTGTCGTCGAAAATGTAACTAAAATAAAAATAAAATGAATTTCTAAATATTCATAAATTTGAAGCTATATACTTTTGAAAAGAAATGTTAATAAGTGAGCCAAACTATTAATTAAAATTGTCATTTTTTCTTTAAAAATAATTAGCCCAAGATGAAATCATTTTGAATTGTTTAAGATTTCAAAAATAGTTTCAATTGGGAAAAAGTCATAGACATCGAAAATGTAATTAAAATAAAAATAAAATGAATTGATAAGTATTCATAATTTTCCATTATTTATAATAATAATAATAAAAGATTTAACTTGTAGTTGCAATTGTAATTCTTTTTTAACTTGTTTGAAAGCTATCTAAATTTTGAAAAAATTGAAGAAAAACACAGAATGAATTTATTAAAATGTTTTCATATTACATCACAGTAAAAATAAGGAAAACATATATTGCATGTGAGAAATTATCTCAGAAAATCTTAAAAAAGCACAATATCATTTTATTGAAGAGATTATTAAAGTTTTTCAATTCTTATTAAATATATTATGCATATATTTTCTTATAAAAATGAATTGTTTTAAAATGTTCAAATGGTTTTAATTTCAATATTATAGTTCAGATACAAAAGTTGTGCTTATTATTAAAAAGATTTCATAGCTGCATGTATGTTTTAATGTATGATAAAAAAAAGCCAAACTCTGAATTTGTTTATAAAAATTGTTTAAATAATTAATAATTATTATGAATTCACAAATTAGCATAGAAAAGAGTAATCGGAAGGGCATTCTAAGTTGATTCCGTAAACAAATTGAGCCTATTCGTTGAAAAATGGCCAAACTCTGTATTTGTTTATGAAAATTGTTTAAATGTTTAATGATTCTTGTACATTGGCAAAGTATAATATCAATCAGTCACCGGAAAAGCATTCTCAGCTTATTCCGTTAAAAAAATTAAGCCTGTTCGTTGATAAATAGCCAAACTGTGAATTTTTTTTTCAATTGGCAAATAGCATCTTCTTTCAAGTTATAGTTTTTATTTCTCACACGTTCCATACCAAAGCTCTGGATTTCAATGAGCTAAACATTCCCAATCCCGAAAAAACTTTTGTTTAATAATTTGTTTATAACTTAATAAACAATTTTTTAAATAATTCTCAACGACTGGAAATTATTTACAGATAGTTCCAGCACAGATATAAAACCTTTTTTGATAAATCTGAAAATTAAAAAAAAAATGGTACTTCTGAAAAGTTGAACAAAAATGTAAAATTAGTTTTTAAATAAATAATTAACAAAATTTATTGTAAAAAATCCAAACATTAATTTTCCGTAATGTCAAAAGCTTTAATTAAAAAATAAAAGGTACTCAAAATTTGAAAATTTTCAAACATTTTGAAATGTAAATGGAGTATGACAAGAACGTTAAATCGAAAATGAATTTTTCAAAATTTTTCAAAATACGGATGCGTAACGCATCCCTTGTGTAGGAAGTCAGTCTGCTTCTTACCGCTTAGAAGTAAAGATCAATATTCAATAAAGGAGTCCTGTCTTACAGTTCAGGCATTTATACAAAGAAAAGGTCCATTATTCTCCAGACCATTACAAAATTGGTGATCCTGCCAGGATCCCTTTCACGATATCCTGGGGAAGAAGTATCTATGGAACACCCCCAGTAATTTCAAACAACGAGGATCTTCGACTCGAACCAGGACTCTACTGATTCTGTTCGCAGCCCAGGCAACGACCATGAGAAGCTGAGACTCCCAAGGCATCTACGGAACCTTGGTAAAAGATCTGACGATCTTCCAATTCCGGAGAGAGCCCGCTGAACCAAGCGATAAGCCTCTGAAAGAAACGCATCATCGAGCCACACCCGGTTCAACCGCATAGTAGCAGGACGTTGAAATACAACTGTTATCTACGTGGCTGACACGGAACGAGACGAAAGGGGAAAAAAGTAAGCATTATTTTAGTTTTAAGTTAGTTACGAATCTTGTTCAGATATTTCCCCAGTAGATAAGTCCTTCTCGCATACGTCGAACGGTGATTGAATTGCATCGGCGTTTTCGATAAGGCTAAGTGAGGAAATATTTCGGTGAATAGGCTGGCGTCAGTAGGTATGACGTTGGTGCTCCACGTCCTCTATCTCCTCTAATTAACCGACGATCTACTCTGAATTAACCTGGAGGCATTGTTGTAGCACGATCCCGCAAGTGAAGGGTTTAAAATATACCAAATTTTGTAATATTAATAACGCGATTCGCGACACTTACACCCGAAACTCGCGATCAGGACAAACTGGCGTTCCACGCCTATAGGGAAAATCTTAGCACACAATACCACACACAAACATACACTACTTCGAATTCTGATAGGAGTTTAGACGGATTAGACAATCCGTTTAAAACCGCCCCCACCATGTCATCAGAAGATTTGAGGGAAATTTTGAACGATGAAACCACGGATCCACTATTGCTGATCCTGAGTAAATTACAATTAATCGAGGATATGCAACGAACCATGAAAGCCGACATGAGGATTTTGAACGACGAAAATTTGAAAAGAGACAACGAGATGAGATATCTCGCTAGAATCAGCAATGCCCTTCGAACAGAGGACGAATCCCATCGAGAACGTGAATCTTCGGACGAGGAAGCAACACCTGAACCAGCTAAAAGAACCATTCGGCCCGCTCCACTAGCCCCGAATTCCTTGGAAAACGGTGCGTGCCAGTCGACGCCACCCGCACATAACAATACCAACCACCGCATTCCTCAACAGCCGATATGAGCCAGTTGCCTGTATCCCCGCATGACACTAGACAGAGCTGTAACGCAGCAGCGAGGCTACCGTCGAATTCAAGTTAGCCGCCTACATCATTGCACGACGCAACACAGAAGGAAGGCAACTCTCAAATTCCTTAACTCACACAAGTGCGTGTCACACGACGACACTCACTCATGGCACCACCACACAGAGAGGCAACCTAGCAGCAAGGCAACGAGCAGCGTTAAAAAACTTTGAACCTCCCTCTCAGGCAAAGGAGATTATCCGCACGGTAGAAGTTCTCAAAGGACACGATGACGTTGGTGTGCACGACTTCCTCAACACTGTTAAACGTGCGAAGCTCAGATATTCTCAACCGAATCTACTGCTAGATTACATCATAACTGAAAAAATTGGGAATGGTAAAAGAGCAATTAGACATTATTCCGTTATCAGTTATGACGATCTATACAGTGCGCTTAGGACCAATTTAGCAACTACAACTACTTTGGAAACTTGTAGAAGCAGATTGGAAGTTATACGGCAAAATCACGATACCGTGCAAAATTATAATCAAAGATTTAAAAGTGCTTATAACGAGTTAATTTACACAATTCAGTCTGAATACTCGTCCGGAATAGAGCGCAAATCAGCCCTACAAATGGAGGAAAAATCTGCTACTAAAAGATACGTAATGAACCTCCGAGAAGACGTTAGTAATCAAGTGCGACCTTTAAAGCCAAGATCTTTGAATGAAGCTCTGCAGGAAGCACTTAAAGCAGAAGTGTGGTGCAGAGAATGTCTCCGCACAAAAGTCTTGACGGCACCTCGACCGCCACAACCCCACAACAACAGAAGGCCAATGAGAAGCACGGGACCGCCCACAGCACGAAACCAGCTACCACAAATGCGGAACCAACCCTTCGACGTTCCTAACCATGGATTTCCCTTACAGCAAAGAATTCAAATGACCTGCAACTATTGTAAGAGCCGCGATAAATCTTATAAAGAAATCGGAAGTCCCAGAAGAAAGAACACCGTTTGATATGAAAAAATGTTTTGCCATGGGGAGAGATATACATCATTCAAATCAAGCGGTAAGAATACCATATTTAGGAAAACTGCATCTCTTCCATATAATTGATGATGATTTTCCCTCACCAGAGGAAGGTATCATCGGCCTGCCCTTTTCTAGCGCGTTCGATAAATACAATTTAACTAAGGACTTCCTTTACGCAGACAAGAAAAAGTTACCCCTTTACGGGGATGGTACATTTTTACGCGGCAATACAGCACAAATAACCCGGATAAAAGTAATTGACAAAGATCAAGACATTTACATAGAAAATCACAAATCAATTCCTGACGGCGTTTACAAAATACAAAACAAAGAGTTAGTTGTACCCCTCTACAATTATGACAAAGACCCGTTGATAATATCACAAAAAATCGAGTACGAAGCAATAGAGCAAATTAAAGAAAGGAATAGAATGAGCGTTACTTCAGAGGAAAAAACCAGCAAAAAAGGATTCAAGATTTATTAAGCAAGACTAGATTGAAGCACGTAGAAAAAACGGAAGCTCCTAAATTGTGGAAAATAATAGCAGGGTACAGTGATATTTACAACCTGGAAGGAGACCCGTTTCCATATGCCAATCTGTGGAACATGAAATCATTTTGAAGACCGGAAAGATGGTAAATTTAAAATCTCATCGTCCTCCTGAATGTCACAAAGAGGAAATAAAAAGATAAATGCACGAGATGACAGAAAAAGGTGTCATAAGAGACTCAAAATCACCCTTTAATTCACCGAGTTGGGTAGTCCTAAAAACGGAAGACGCGTCTGGTAAGAAAAAATGGCGAATAGCAGTCGATTTTCGCAAGGTAAACGAAGACACAGAACAAGATGCTTATCCACTGCCTATCATTGAAGACATTTTAGACCAATTAGGGAATGCAAAATTCTTTTCAGCCTTCGACCTCAGCTCTGGATTTCACCAAATCCCAATGAGAGAGACCTCAAAAAAGTATACTGCATTCTCAACAACAGAAGGACATTTTGAATTTAACAGAATACCCTTTGAAAAATGCTCCCGCTACTTTCCAAAGGATGATGGACAATGCTCTGAGAGGATTGGTAGGAAAAAAATGTTTTGTTTACCTCGACCTCTCGACTCGAAACCTAACCCCGCAAAAATACAGGCAGTACGAGACTTTAAATCACCACAGAATGTCACCCAAGTTCAGAGCTTTTTAGGACTAGCAGGGTACTATAGAAAATTTATAAAAAATTTCTCTCAAATTTGTAAGACTCTTACAAATCTAACAGAGAAGGAGACACCTTTTGACTAGTCGACAAATTTTCAAGAATCTTTTGACCAAATAAAAGAACTATTATGATCAGCACCGGTTTTGAGATTTCCAAACTACAAGGAGAAATTCACTTTAACGACAGACGCATCTAATCACGGATTAGGTGCACTACTATCCCGAAACGGTCATTCCTGTTGTTACATATCAAGGACGTTAAAGAAAGCCGAGATTAATTATAATACAACGGAAAAGGAATTGTTAGCAATAGTTTAAGCATGCAAAAGGTTAAGACATTACCTTCTTGGAAGGAAGTTTACAATCCAAACGGACCATCAGGCGTTAATATGGATACACAACGTGAAAGATCCCTCTTCACGATTGTTACGATGGAGGTTACGTTTAGAGGAATATCGCTACACTATCGAACACGTAAAAGGAAAGGAAAATAAAGCCGCAGACTGTCTATGTAGACTATTTCCAGTTCAACAAGAAGAAGATTCTCTACAAAGTGCACCAGAAGAAGTTAAGCTGAACGTGGAAAGCGAAGAGGATTTAACAGGACAAGAAACAGCGGGTACGTCCAAGGAGGAAAACGTGTTAACGCAACCGTTAATAAGTTCTTTTCGCCGTCGCATGGATGCAGATCTACTCATCTCAGATGACGAAGGGTTAACGCGCGGAAGAGAAAATTTGCACAGAGAATATCAAAAATGGATTACTAATAGGACTCCCAGTAGAGAAAATGTGAAACCTAACGCAGGTTGAAAGCTCTGGCGAACCATATCCAAAGAACGGAAAGGAAGTCAGGAAAAATCTCTATATAAGTTACCTCAATTTAATGAGAGCGAGTGGCTCAAAGTGTTAGATAAGATAAATAAAGATGCCATGACTTCTAAACTAACTATTTCACGCTACCACTTTATTGACCCAATGATCACCCCTTTAGAAAAAGTGAAAATAAGGGACTACCTCAACTTCTTGAGCCATAAATATGAAGATCAGCAGTTTCACACGTG
>CAKNWT010131658.1:429-15697 GCA_932066315.1 Andricus coriarius
ATGATGAGTCCACGATCCGGATGCACCCAGTCGCGCACCGGGTCGTTAAGCAGGTATTCTACCAGTACTTTTCACAAATTTAAATTGTGTTAACATCGAAAATAACTACTAGTGGTAAGTCGACGACCCGGTTGCACCGGGTCACGCACCCGGTCGATTAGCACGTATTCTACGAGAAATTTAAAAAAATTCAAATTGTAGCAACAGCAAAAATAACTAACAGTGGTGAGTCGACGATCAGAGTGCATCCGATCACCCATAAGGTCGTTTAGCACGTATTGTACCAGAACTTTTTATCAATTTAAATTGTGCCAACATCCAAAATAACTACCAGTGGTGAGCCGACGATCCTGGTGCCCCGAATCGCGCACCGGATACGTTTGCACGTATTCTACGCGAACTTTTTCCAAATTTAAATTGTGTCAACTGCCAAAATAACTATTAATGGTAAGTAATGTAAGAGAACTTTTTATTTGAGCCGTTTCTGAGTCAATTCTTAATTTAAGAAATCGAAAAAACCCCGTTATTCTCGAAAAAGCGAGATATGAAAAAAGTTAAAAGGACGAAATTGTTCCTTGGACGAATTCCTATACAAAACTGATTTTATAATTTTTAAACTCACTTCGATATCTTGAAAAATAGTATGTTTTTTATTTAAATAGGAAAAGTTCTCTTTCCCGTGCAATGATTCAAATTGTCTGAAGATATTTTCATATTTAGAGAATTTTATCAGCTTAGGATAAAAACTGTTAACTGTTAGCAAAAGTGTGGGTATGAGTACATTCTCAGTTTTTCTACTTGAAATAATTACATCGAGTAAAAGAAATAAGAAAAAATATATATAGTGACATCAATAAACTAAGTTTTTTCAAGGATACGAAGTGGGATTAAAGATTATAAAGGTTTTTTTTTTATAGAAATCCAAGGAATAGTTATTCGTTTTTTAACATCAAAAATGTTGTTTTTAAAAAAAAAAGCGGCTGCGGCGAAGATTTGAGTTTTTATCAAAAATAGTTTTAAGACGTCCCAGACATAAAATAAAGAAAAACATTCTTGATTTTTGCAACATTGGGTTGAAGTCACTTCAACGGAAACTCAGATACGCGAGAATATATTAATTTGGGGACATACTAAATTTTCAAGAAATGTTGTAAAATATCTGGTGCACCCATACGTCGACTCACCATTTGGAATTGTTTTGGTTATTGGAAAAACTTAAATTTCAATACATTTCTCGTAAATGACGTCTTGAACGGCCTGTACCACGACCTGGGGCACCCAGATTGTCGACTCACTATTGGTAATTATTTTGACTGTTGACACAATTTAAATTTTCAAAAAGTTCTCGCAGAATACGTGCTGAACTATCTGGTGCGAAAACCGGTGCACCCGTATCGTCAACTCACCACTGGTAGTTATTTTGGACTGGAGCACAATTTAAATTTTAAAAAAAGTTCTCGCAGAATACGTGGTAAACTACTTGGTGCGCGATTCGGTGCACCTGGATCGTCGACGCACTATTGATAATTATTCTGACTGTTGACACAATTAAAATTTTTAAAACAGTTCTCGTAGAATACGTGCTGAACTACCTGGTGCGCGACTCGGTGCACCCGGATCGTCGACTCTCCATTGGTAGTTATTTTGGATGTTGGTAAAATTTAAATTTTTTTAAAGTTCTCCTAGAATACGTATTAAACTACCTGATGTGCGACCCAGTGCACCTGGATTGTCGACTCACTATTGTTCATTATTTTGACTGTTGACACAATTAAAATTTTAAAACACTTCTGGTAGAATACGTGCTAAAGGACCTGGTGCGCGACGCGGATCACCCGGATCGTCGCCTTTGCGGGCCGATTAAGGATCTCGATCCGCTTTGCCTTGGTCCCCTCTCACGTGGGCATATTGGGCAATGTGATTGCTGATGGAGTAGCTAAAACCATCGTGGTCCTACCTATGACAGCTTCAGGCGAATACTTCGCGGGAGACGTACATGACATATGCCAGCGCGATTCCGCTAATTGGGCGGCATTATGTTGGTCCCACGAAAAGACCAATGGCTCGCGTACTGGGTATTTTAAGTACATCAACCTTGTTACGAGGCTCAGAACATCACATGCCTGCACGAGGGAACATTTCCTTAGAATAGGGTGGAACATACCTGAGTGTTGCGAATGGAGGGCCAAGCTTAAGGACCTTTCCAACCTTTTACATCAATGTCGTCTGCTCGCACAGGGCCGCGTTTTTCGGAAGATGAGAACTTAATTGGGACATATTTGAGATTACATCTTCATTGTTTGAACATCGGTAGATCTTTATTAACAGGATTCGGATTAAGTTGGATGGAAGCATTGAATGTATATTAGAAGATATTGGATTTTGGAGAGGCTATTGGATTCTTCGGCAATATACGTCGGATGGTTTACTGTAATTGATATTACTTATTTGGAACATGATTATCTAAATCAAGAAGCCACAAAGAAGAATCATTCGTTGCTCTGAATGCCGACCGAATGGTTTGGGTCCGTCTAGATTTACCTTTTTATTTAAATCTTCTATTGCAATTTACTATATCAAATGATGGCATTATTCTTGATTTAAAATGTTAACTATTTGAGTGAATATAGAATGCAATTAAAAGCGAGCAGTGAGAATTTTGTCGAATCGAGTCGCCGACTACTCATTTATTTAATTGGAGTAGTAACTCGAACCACGCCAAGCTAATTATCGATTAAACAAAATGGCTTATTTTTGGCTTATTAACAAAAACTAATTTGAAATGAAACTCTATTTCATTGAGAAAGTAACTTTATTGAAACTTATGAGAAACTAATTCTGGTATTTTACAAAATCAATTTTGGTAATTTAAAGCAAACTACCTGGCGCCCTTCAGGCATTCAATTTTGGTTTTTCTTAGCTAAAAATAATAATTCATAAACTTATTAATTTTCAAAATATATCCAAGTAGTGAAAATCAAATTATAATGTCTATTACTTAAATATGTCAACTCAATATTAAATAACTAATGCTTATTACTTAAATGAATTTGGGTATTACAATGCTTGAGATACTTAGTACATATAATATACACAAACAACTGACAATCATTTGATGTTGAAGACATCATCATTTACATAATTAACTTATTGACTGTACTGAAAGAAACAATTGGACTGTACACACATAATTCTGGTTATATCAACCTTATTGTATTGATCGCTTAGCTAAAACCACACGGATTAGCTATTTTGGCATTATAATTACGTAATATAGCTAAAGCAAGAATATTTATCCGTAAATTATCCTAAATCGTATATCTGAGTTATAGATTTGTATGGCTGAATCTTGCATATCAGAGTTTGCAAGATCCACCTATACTGGAATGGCTGTCATAATACAATGTAGAAACATGTGTAGCATCAAATGATTTGTTATAAATAAAAGTTTTAATCGTAAAATGTTGAAAAAAAGCATGTTCAATTGAAGAAAATATAAATTCACACTAAAACTCTTCAAAAATCAAGAGTTTGAAGTATGTTCCTAGGCAACATTTATATTCCTCTTGTAACACAAACACATTATGCTCCAATTTTCACTGAAAAAAACTTTTATAATTGGAATATTTATGCCTAATTTATTATTTAACGAATGTAAAACTAAACGCGTGACCATAAGCGCACAAGCGTAGTATCAGTATCAGATTATGGCAGGTGTTGCTATCAAGCAAACGTATTCTTATAACGGGCTAACGAAGCATTCGTCTAGCCAAAATTTGGGGTGATCCAGCCATACTCTGCATGGCTGTTTCTTGGCAAAATTGATATACCTTCTTCGAAATAGAATATGGAAAATAATCCCCAAGCATTTCTTTCAGTGTATATCTGTGAATATCACTTGTTTTATCGTGTATTATGTC
This sequence comes from Andricus coriarius, assembly GCA_932066315.1. Lineage (NCBI taxonomy): Eukaryota > Metazoa > Arthropoda > Insecta > Hymenoptera > Cynipidae > Andricus > Andricus coriarius. The sequence goes on from CAKNWT010131658.1 coordinate 4,350, forward strand.
GCCCACAGTTAGAACCAAAGCATCTTAAAATTCGGGATGGACTGCGTTTCTTTTCAACAGGAGAAGGCACTTCTTTCCCCACACCCATTGAAATGAGAAATCCTAACGAAACTCGCCTTGTTTCGCGAAGCTCTTCATCATATATAACCCTGCTATAGCCATGATGCGGATGAAATTGAAATAACGCAGCAATCCAAAGTCGATTCTTCCATCCGAAGATTGCAGGACCCCTTCTTAGTATAATTGTATTTTCGTCGCAAGGAACGTATTTATTATTAATATACCTCAGTAACAATTCTGATCCTCCTGCAGGGTGTGATGGATATCGTGATGCAACAATAGAAGCAGAAGCAAGAAAATCAGGTAGAGTTTCATTATAATCTTCGTACAGTCTTTTATCCTGAGATGTTTGTAACGGCGAACCTAATTCTGTAAAAAAAAAGGAATGGAGACATTTTAATATTAGGAAAATTATAAGGTGCACTAACTTAGCCTCCTCCCCCTAAGACTACACATGTAAAATTGCAAAACAATGTATTTATCATAATTTTAAACTGGTTGAGAAAAGTTTTAGATATTTGGAATCATCAACACCAACATATATTCGGACGATAGTAAATAATTGTAAGAATTTTGAAAAATAATGAATTATCTCGAGCAATCTAAAAGACACGTAAAAGAAAGAATTAGTAGGATTTTTAACAGGGGGTCTGTCTTCTGACTCCTTTTTATGGTGCAATATATGGATTTACGCAAATTCCCCAAACTGAACTTTTGAAAATTTGTTTATTAACCAACACTTAGAGTCGATACAGGACCAGAATACGCCAATGGTCACCCAACATCCAACGTTGATAGTTTTTAATTAACGAAATTTCCTAGTAGGAATTAATCAAGTACATACTAAAATCGAAGCCCGATAAAAAAGGTACTTAGTTATATATTTACCAATAGAATTAAAGATGACTGCTACGGCGATAGCAAGAGTTCCAGTAATGATTTTCATTTTTTTCTAATGAACAAAGGAAGATTATTTATAGAGAACTTCAACCGTGTACTGTATGCGCTGATATTGACAATTATACCAGATATTTCAGTATATATACCAGTCGCTATCCCACTCGCACTTTTAAATTATTGCATACATTTTTAAGATGAATCAGTGAGTAAATGCTTATTTTTCTGTCATATTTTATTTACATAAACCTCTGTCCCCCTTTGATGACGTAAACAGTACAAATTAGAATGATTGTCGTGAGTATTATCACGTTATCAGTTGTTTGACTTACGTGCGATGCGCTTAATAACGTCATACGTCTAAAATATTCTTTCAGGTATACCATGTATTACGAAATTACGATTGTTTTTTGTAGAAATGATTAATTCTACAAATTTCCATGCTGGGCGTTGCGTACTGGTTCCCTATCTCAGGCACCTAAAGTGTATTACGCAGGGCTGAATTTCATGAAGGGTAAATTCACTAATCAAATAAAATGACAATTTAATAGACGCTTTTTCATTTCAGGAAATGCATTCATCAACAGTTTTGAAGATTCCAGTGTCCAAAAATGATTTAATTAGTCCAAACCTTCAAAACTATACACAAATATCACAAAACAGAGATCTTAACTACAGTTAATTTCTGAAAATTATTAGGGATGTATGGTAGCTTGAATCCATCGATAAAAATTAAATTTGAAATGCTCTTTTGTATAATCAATTAGGCCATCAAATAAATTATGTACGAAAGAATTTTTAATTTTAGACTGTCTGGAAGTTATTAACTAAAGTAAAATGGATTTGATTTATTAAAGGAATATTTCACTGCACTTATTATTCATTTTCTACTGATATAAATTTACAATTTTTCGCTTGCATAAGTATGAAATCAGGAGATAATTCTATACATGATTACCAAGTTGAAAATTTTTAAAATGAAATTTTAAATTTTTTGTAAAATTATACATATATCAAAGTCGAAATATAGATAAGCATTTATATGAATTTAAAAATATATTTACATTTTAAACAAGTTTTATTTATATCGACGTAATACATATGATCAGAAAGTATACTTTCTTTTAGTTTCTATACAAACTGAAAAAAGTATATTAAATTTTATAGATGCACGGTGAATTGAAGCAGTAAACATGTTTTCGCCAATATATAGAAACAATCAATATCTTAATTTTTTAAGAAGAACGTTTTGTTTGCTTACTATACTACTACATGCAAGGGCTCTACACAAACATTGTATTTATTTAACAAATTAATAACATAATAAATGAAGAACAGAAGATCATTTCGAGTTTATTTTTTTAGTTTGATGTTTTATGTTAGGTTCAGGATAGTGTAAGGGTAATATTAGACATTTATTTAAAAAAATTACTATACTTCAGTAATTCAGTTTGATTACATCTTGATGCGAGCAATTTTCACAGCTGTAAAAGCTGGAGAACACATTTTTTATAACCATAGCGCGCACTGCAATATTGACTTAATCATTTGTGAACTTCTTTGGCATAATGTACTGTTTATTTTTAATTTCCATAAGTATAGAAAAGTGTGCATCAAGAAGTCTTAGAGTAAAGTACAATAATAGAGAGGACATTTTTTCGAAAATCGAAATTTTCGATATTTTAATGTGTGATACTTCAACAAATTTAGTACAACATATTTCTCCTTTATATGGTATCTCTTTGATACCTTAATCTAATTAAATGGCGAGGGATTTTGAACCTGACTATAGATGCGCACACTTTCTACACTAGTAAATACATTTTTTCTTTTAATCTTGTATTTTCTACTACTTTTTTTAAGTTTGATTTTTTGGACCAATTGCTTCGTGATTTATAAAAAATATCAATATTTTACTTCAGTAGAAATTTGTACTAATTATTAATCATTTTTACGAAAGATGTAGTAAAAAAATGAAAATATCTAAATGAAATAGTGAAATACTACTAATAACTAGTACAGATTTTCACTAAAGTAAATTAGTGACTGTCTTTCCAGTAATTCACATTAGCTGTATAAATCTAAATTAGTGAAATTTCAGTAATTTTTACTAGTGTAATTCTACTACTAAAATTAGGAAAAAGTGAACAACTAAAGATTCATGGAAATATATTAATTCTAGTAATTGACATATCATTACAAATTCGATAGTGGAAAACTACTAATTAATTGGTAAAAATATATTCATTTATTTAGGGCTGCATATATATTAATTCAAAACAGGTTATGGAAATGGGTAACGTGACAAATATGAAAAACCTCAATAAAAGATCGTCATTGTGTAACATTTTAAATTTATTGAAGCAATAAGAGTATAATCTATTTACACTTTCCTCATTCACTTTACGTTTACCACTTTACATCGAATCAAAAAGAATAAATAAAGGGAACGTTTGTTCATTGATGACTAATTACAGAAGAATTTGTCAACATTATACCAGCTTGAGGAATGTATGTGTAAAAGCAAACTTGTGGAGATAATTATTACTGAATAAAACAGAAAATTTCGCCAAATTTTCAGAATTTTTTTCCTTTGAATACATTTTTAAAGTTTCTATAATTTCTCTAATTTGTGAGATTTTAAAAGCTAATAGGTTTTTTCCAAAGGATTATAATAAGGTGGCGAATGATTCAGCATCAAATCTACACAGCAAAATTGCCCATAAGGAAGATTGTACACAAAGTATTTTGACAACTTTCTTGGTTCTGTGCGTGGCAAAAAGTTCAGCTTAAATGGTTCATAATTTACTGAGGCAAAACTTCCAGATGCAGAGACGGAAATAAATAGATGCGAAATATTTGGAATCAATGCTGGCAAAATTTTGAATTTTTTAACTTATTAATTTTTATCAGATACCCTACATGATGAGTATATGGGTACACCTAAGGGTTAAATGTTAAATTTTTTATTCAAAAGGAAACTGTGGAATTAGGTATTAATTTGTGAAATATGTTCATTGATTTGAAAAATTTCATATTAATTCCTCACGTGTGCCCATAAGTTCGTTATGTTGGGTGCATGATAAAATTTAATAAGGTCGAAATTTAAATTTTTGCCAGCATTGATTCTACAAATTTCACATTAATTCCTCTCGTGTACCCATATGTTCGTTATGTTGAGTACATGAGAAAAATTATTAAGTTTGAAATTTAAATTTTTTTCAGAATTGATTTCAAAAATTTAACATTAATTCCTTATGTGTAACCAAAAGTTTGCCATGTTGGGTACATGATAACAATAAGTCGTGAATAGTATATTTCAAGGCCCATGAGGCCTCGTGCATGGAATATTTTTCTTTACAAATTACAATGTAAAAGCGGAGATTGTCTACAGTTTACAAACCTCGAGTATGCTGCAATGATAAATTAATAACCCAACTTCACCCAGAAGGATGTTCACATAGTGAGCAAAATGTTTTGGTAACCATGGAGAGCATTTTGCTCACCGGTGAAAGCATTTTGCTAATCGATGTTGGGGATTTTGCTCATCTTCTTAGCGTGCGATACGGAAAGATCCATTTTCGATGTCTGTAAACGGTGGCCAGTTTAGGGTTCTGCATGCATATTAAAAGAAAATTTTGTTTTTTATTTTCATTACAATTTTCTGTAGGAATTAATTGATTGTATGCTTAATGTTGCTAAAAAGTTGAGAATTCTGATGTCCCACATTAAAATGGCAATTCTTGCTTAAAATTGATCAAATATGGATAAAAATATAGTATTATCTAAATCAATAAGGCTGGGTTTTACAAACCCAAATTCGGAATTATTAAATATATATAACTGGTTCGAAGAAAGCACAACGAATGTTTGAAACAGATTATAAATAATATTTTTATCTACCTTCATATTCTTATTTTTAGCGGCTTTATAACACTGGTAGCATTCGATAAATCCGATATCACGAAACAGCCACACAAAAAAAAGTGCTATATGCATCAGACTAGACCATCATACCAATACGTTTCTTGGGTCGATGAACCTGAATCCGGGGTCTGTTTGACCTCATACGGTCACGATAAAGGCCACTCAAAGGTCAAATTGGGGAAAAAACGTTCAAGTAGAGAAAACCACGATTCGCATACGCTTTTGAGGTCGCTGAATATGAATTCGGGGTCTGTTTGACCCCATCAGGTAAGGATCAAGGTCATTTCAAGATCAAATTAGGAAAAAACGTTTAAGCGGAGAAAACCACGATTCTTATACATTTTTGTAGTCACTGAATCTTAATCCGGGGACTGTTTGATTCTAAAAGAGCGTGATATTTAACGTTGGGCTTTTGGTTTGTGACCTCTAGATCGAAATTACCTGTAAAGGCCACCAACCACTCCGAAAAGGCTCTACTGACGTTAGATATGAGGTGAAAATGCGAACCAGATGCTGGTGAGTTAAAGGAAACTACTTCTACCAGAAGGTATTGATACTATATGTTCTCGGAGCGGAACAGTTCTCCATGCCTCTTAATCAATTTTTTAACTCTTCGGTAGTGATAGGTGTGCATTCCTCCTCAGGTGTTATGGGGGCACTGCTTATCTCCTTGAATCTATTTATGTTCACTGGGTCTTCGTCTAGTGGATGCTGTACTTCGTAGACTTCTCTCCACAATGCCTCGACCTCCTCTGGTTTGGGCGGGTGATCGACAGTAACTGACGGATTTTGGAAGAGTCGAGATGGGACTCTGTCAGAACTGTCAAACCCAGGCAGTGAACTTCCTGCCAGATTTTATATATTTTTGTGCTGAGTTGATGTATGCGTTTTTTGGTCATATTATCAGCCGTTGGTTTTGTTTGCTTGTTTCCTTCCGCCAAAGTTCTCGCAGCATCATACATACTACAATAATGATCCAGAGGTAATATTTTTCGGAAAAATCTCCATGAAGCGCGACATCCAGTTCAGCGAGATCTTTGGGCTTGAGAGGAACTTGGATGTTAATGTTTCCCCTGGTCCTAAAGCATCACTCTTTCTCCATTGGATATCTGCCCACGGTTGGTCTTAGTTTCCCTCTACTTCTCAATTGCGATCTGTTTCTGTCAAAAATGCACCCAAGCCCGACAAGGTAGACTTTTTGCAGGGAGGTATACAAAAACCCGAAAATTCAGGAATTAAAGGAAAACACTAAAAATATCATCCGATTGAAGAAGGAGCTTTGCGACAACCTCAAAGTATCTATTGAGAAATTTCCATCAATCCCTGCCGAAAAGGTGAAGAAAGCACTTAGGGGCACGAAAAACTTTTCCGCTGCAGGACCAGATAGTATAAGAACTTCTGGTGGGAGAATTTTACTTATGCACAACAACATCTGGCCCGCATCTTAACCTCATATTTGAAGTCGGATACGTCGATTCCGCGGGCGACTTGTACAACCCAGAGAACTACAGGACAATAACTTGTTTGAACATGCTTTATAAGATCTTCACAGCTATCCTACATCAATTTGCCTGACACAAACGTCCTAGGAACGTCTTTAGAACGTTCTCAGGACGTTAATGTTTTTGTGTCCACTTGGTTATCATCTGTATGTTGGCAACCCTAAAAATTCATCTACACATGGTGAGATGCGCAGAGAGATTGATACTACTTTGGAAAATGTGATTTACTATCTTATCTGGAAATTATCGTGTAACAAAAAACAGCGTCACCTTCCAGAGGGTGTCTTTCAGGGCGACACCATGAGCCATCTACTCTTTTGCATTTCAATCCTGCCACTATCTCTCGCATTACACAATTCTTCTGGATACCTCTACGATGACAAAAATCATAGCGAGCATAAGGTCACTCATGAATTTTGTATGAATGACCTGTAGATCTATGCTTCTAGTTCAAAGTAACTTTAGAGTGCTTTAAATATCGTCGAAGGGTACCCAAGAGAGATTGGTATGGACTTTGGATTGGACAAGTGTCCCAAGATTAATCTAAAGCTAAGACGAATTACTGGCGTTCCCGGGGACCCTAAGTTTGTGGATATGAGTGTTATCAGATATATTGACACTGAAGAGACCTTTTGTTCTTCAAATCTGTCGGCGTTAAACAAGGTATCTGCGACTAGCATGCTTGCCGTCCCGATTCTACTCTACATATTTTGGGTGTTTCATTGGACGAAGAACGAGCTTACAGCCCTTGATATCACCACGCGTATGATCATACATATGCAGAAGAGCTTGTATATTAAACCGTCCGTTTCACGATTATACATCCCACGCCGTCAAAGCGGGCGCGGACTTCTAAATCTCCAATGTCTTCATAACCGAATTGTTCTAGGTGCAGCTTACATCGGTGCAAATGGAAAAGATCCTCTCCTAAAAATGGTCAGGAAACACGGTATGATTGACAAAGGAGCGTTCCTTTACAAAGCCGCGTACTAAAGAAAGAATATTCGGTTTAAATAATAGAAACGCCGCATCGTAGACGGGATTTAAAATATTTTTCGAGTAAAAAGCCTCCAGCTGCTTGGATTTGAGCGACGTTCCAAGGCCTTCCCACTTCTCAAACAAATATTTTATATCCCGTTCTACGATGCGGAGGTCCAATTGTCCTTGTGATCGATGCTCTCGGAGATGTGATGCTATCTCTATTTCGTAACCTCAAAGTCATACTCGCGTGCCAAAAAGATGCCGAGGCACTTGCGAGATGGATGCAGAGGGCTGTCATTCTTGGGTCGCTACGTGTCCTTAAAACATACAAGGGTTTGCCCTGCCTGTCATAGGTGCGATGTACCACTGTTCTACTGGGAGCCAGTGTCATTTTCGTAGATGGCAGTTGTTCTCAGTGGGACCCTGCGGTAGTTAGTTTAGTTTAATTCAGATTATGTGCGGACGGGGAGCCCCAATGGAGTCCCATGGCACTCAAGCTATAAGCTTATTGTGCCATACCCTTAATTATTCGCTCTCAGTAGTTGACCCCAGACCCTTTGATGAAGCCTCGTACGTCAACCACGGATCCAGTTTTAATTTCCTCAGGTTCCATAAAATGGACTACAAAGGTTTGTTGCCTGAGCCTACCTAAGGCCGGGCAGTGACATAAGAGTGACTCCTGCACTCCGTCCTGGGTTTATAACACCTCTTGTGCATTTGATAGTTCAGGTGTTTGTGCCCTGTAAGCATCTGAACTACTGTTCTTTTGTATTTCTTGGGTAAACTCAGGATTTTTCTGGCTTTGTCCATCCTGTACATATCGCCAGGGGTGGCTTTCGCCTGTCGCCAACATTGGGTTAGTTTTCAGTACTTCCGGTGCTTCGTCCTGTGCCAGATTTGGATATCCATCCCGATGCAGTGAGACGCTACTCCCAAACCCGATTTCGGTCCTATATATTCACTTGCCGCTCCGCCCTTTGCCAAGTGGTCCGCATATGCGTTGCGCTTTATCCTGTAGGTCCATGAACCCCAGTTTTTCAAACTGTAGTAAATGTCGCTTGGCTGTCCGAGCAGATTTTAATCTGCCTACAAGCAGCGTTTTCTTCTAATAATTTCTCAGCACGACAAAGGAAGGCCCGGACCACCGCCTGAAAAACGTTAGCATGTCGCCCTAGCGAGTTCCCTACTCCCCTTCTTCCTGCGCTGTCATAGATTCCTGCTCCTGACACTCCCACTCCTCTGGAGCCATCTGTGTACCAGATTTCCCCTTGAAGGTGCGGGTTACCATTTGCTTTCCACATATTCCTGCTTGGGATGCAGATGCGGAAAGTCTTGGTAAAGTTGAAGCGTTTTAGGATTTAATCTCGCATAATTTCTAGAAACGGAAGTGTGCTAATGTCAAGTGGGAGCCTTGTGTGTCTAATCCCCCAAATCCATCTATTTGTTCTTGCGAGGCGTCCCACTGCGACGCCTCACTGCGTTTGCAATCGTCGCAACCTGTCTCGCATCGTTTCAATTTTCACATGTGGCCACTAGACCACGGCCGCGTATAGGATCCTTAGTCTAAGGACAGCGGAGTAGAACCATGAAAGCATGTTAGGCCCTAAAACCCCACGTCAAACCAAAGGCTCTTCTGCACATCCAAAATTTCATCAAAAACTTTCTGCATTGGATTTCAAGATGCTTCGCCCAGATCAGTTTGCTATCTAGGATTACCCCCAGATATTCAACCGAGCCTGAGGTCGTCAGCCTCCCACCAACAAATGCAAGGGCGTCAACTTTTGACACCTTGTATTTTCTCCTGAAAATGACTAGACTGGTCTTTTCCGGATTTACCGAGAGCCCTGACCTGTCGCACCAGAGCTTTACGATGCACAGCTCCGACCTTGTAAGGCCCATCATAGCTCCTAGATGGACTCCCCTGACTAGGATTACAAAGTCATCCGCGTATCCCTTCCTCATTCCCTTGACTAGGCCTTTGTCTCATCTAACTTCAAGTCACCATCATGCCTTGAAGCCTCTCGACAGATGACTTCTGGAGAAGTATTGCTGAAGGCACCCTCTATATAAAAGAAGGTGCCCATATCATACCCTCCCTCTTCCAGCTACTGCTCTATTTTTGCCACGACATAATGGAGCGCAGTTTCTACCGAGATATACCTGATATATTTCTCGACCAGCCTCCCTTGCTTCTTCAGGATGAAGGACGTCAAGCTGATTGGCCGGAAATCTTTAGCAACAGTGTAGCCCTCTTTCCCAGGTTTGGGAATAAAGGCCACTCTACCATCCTTCCAAGCCGATGGCACGTGCTTTAGGGCAATACTTGCCCTAAATAGTTTCTTCAGTGGGGGGACGACGAAATTCATGCCCTTTTGTAAGAGCACAGGAAAGAGGCCATTCGCTCCTGGTCATTTAAAGGCTCAGAAGGACCTAACGGCCCATTCCACCTTCTTTACATCATCGACCTTGGCGGCGAAATTCTGTATATAGAAATTAATTATTCAATGCAATAATTGTTCCTTTGTAAAAATGTCTGAGTGACTTAGAACGCACAGAAAGCCATTAAGCAGAATATCGTACACTTCATCATCGTTTAATTCGTTTAATATCTAACTTCCTGGCAAAGATAAACCAGAAGAATTCAAGCTAAATCTGTAAAGTTGTCTGTATATGTATAATAAACACTTACGTGGAATATTTATGTAGTTGACGTAAAAGCAATTCATAACAGAAGAGTTAGAATCATACTGAATCTATTAGCTATACTCATGTCTCGAAAGCATCCGGAAGTGGGTATATTTCTTGTTTCAAGAATTAGTATATTATGCACCAAGAGGGAGAAGCGGGACTTTTTTGACGAGTGTATGGTTTCATTTCGAGTTGTAGGCTAGTTCTTTACACTCCCTAGGGACTGATAAGTAGAACTTTAGCCCCTTTACATAGGCGTTGAAAAGGGCTAAGATCATTCGCTTTATGAAAAATTATAATACGTGCCCTTATGGGAGTCACCAAATTGGAATGCGTTTTTCTCAAAAAACGGTTTTTCGAAGTTCCAACTTCAGGAATACCCTGACGACTCGCTTTTCAACTTAAAGGTTTCGTATCGGGCTTAAAATTCCGGGGCTTAATCCAGCTAATTGACCTTATACTCTTTATACCGGCCATAAGGGCCCCTTTCATGCGGGCCATCATATTTTATAAATAGTAATACATTGGAAAGATTGTTCGTTTCTTTTCCACTTAATTTAGGTAAGCTCTAATCATTATTATTATTACTATTAAAAAGTGGTCCCAATTTCAGCCGTACTACTCGAGGTGCTACGATTCTACTATACTGGGTGTGTTCCCGGTGAAGCAGAGGCCCAGTCTCGGCATTTTAGCCTCGTTTATGGGACTAATTAGAATCCCATTTACAGCCTTACTACTCGAGGTATGGTCCTGTGAAAATTTTTCTTCACTAAGGTAGCTTTATCACTGTATGAAATTAATCACACCAGTGATAACCCGCGGCTGCATTCAACTTTATTAGAAGTACTCGCATTTGCCTAGAGGTTTGGCCATGGGAGGGGAAAACTGCAGAAAACCATCTACACAATCTGGTCGTACGTGCAGGTGGGATCAAAACTATCTTACGAAACGAAGCGTCTTATAATTTCAATTATGCGATTTCAAAAATATTACTACAGTCCAATTGAAATTATACAGGGTGTTTTTTTTAACTTGAGACAACGAAATATCTCAAAAAATACGCATCCTACGGAAAAAATGTCTGGAATAAAAACTTTTTATTTTCGAGGGGGAAAAAAGATTTGTTAAAATTTACCCCACCCCCATCCCACAGGAGGCAGGGGTGGGGGTAACTTTGTAATTTCAAATGGGAACCCCAATTTTTTATCACAGATTCAGATTCTTCTTCATGAAATACATAAGTTTGATTCGAACAATTTTTTTCGATTCGCAAAAAAAAAAAAAAAAAAAAAA
>CAKNWT010131718.1:1045-13348 GCA_932066315.1 Andricus coriarius
CAAGGTTGAAGTTTTGCGAAAATTTTGACAGGATTTGACAAAACTACTAGTTAAAAACTAAAGTTTTAAATGTTCAAATTAACGATTCCAGCTGTCTCAATATTTTCTGAATAAAAAGAAAGTTTAAGACTTATTATTGAATTTTTCAAACAGTAGAATAATAATTTCATTCATAACATAAGGATATAATTTAACACAACTTGACAGAATGTTTTTAGCAGAATTTCATTAAAATATTTTACATCAAACTTATTTGATAGATTTTTTAAACTATCGAATGAAAGTATAGCATTGTTTTCTTAAATATTGGACAGTTTGGTTGCTGCATAAGAAATGAAATTTTGAACTTTTCTAGGGCATGATGCAGCAAAGTCCAAAGAAATGTATAAACTATTACATTCATAATATTTTATTCTTACGATATGTGGAAAGCCCATATTACTTGTTTGAAGGCAATGTATAAGAAGTTTTAAAAATAAACAGAAAGTACATCAAGACGACCTGCCTGTGTACATATGGAGCCCCTTATTTTTTTTTTTTTGTTTTTTTTTTTTTTGCTTATCAAAATATTTTTCGGTAAAAAGGCGCCCCCAACCATGTCTCCCACCCTGCGCCCAGAAGACCCAGTCCGCCGCTGGGTGAAAGTATGGATGGATGTTAGTTTCTAAAGGTTAGTTTCAAGGAAAATTCTGTAAAAAATGGAAGTGTAAGCAAGTCAATTTTTTAAGGCCCACAGGCTGAAAAATAAACGTTTATACTATTAATATACCATTCTAAAGAAGCGCCTGACACTCTACCTCCGGGTGGTATAGAAAAGAGTTCATCTTACAAAACAATTTTTAACTTTCTTAAATGCAGACTATCTTCTGATAGTTAGTAATTTATCAGTCAATCGATTAGTCAATTATTTAGTTAGTTTTTTCATCACTAGCATTATTACGTTATTAATTTGTATACATATTCTTTTATTATCAACAGTTAACAATAATTGTTTCCTCTGCGATGAATAGTTTATCAATTTTAGGCATTCTTAACATAAAAAAATACAAAACATTATGAAACTAATCCCTTCAATAACATTTTTCATGAAAACTAAATAAACAATGTAAACCCAGCTAATTTATATATTTTTTCTAAATTTACTTTCGACAACAGATATTCTGGAAGTAATTTTCACAAAGTAAATACGTAAAATATGCACACAATTGATATGTTGTTATTTAAACAACGGTTGAACAATGTATTGTTTTTTTTAAAGGAGAAAAACGTGCACTTGTAATGAACTACAAATGCGTATATGCCACCAAAATGCTCAAACACGATCACAGTACATTTTCCAGTACATTAGGAGCCTTCCGAATGGAAAGGGTCAAAGATTCATGGTCATAACTCGTGGCCTATAAGAGCTAACACATTTTGTTTTTTTATTTTACGCAAAATTTAGTCCTCCATAATTTATCTCGTTTACGTTTTTCTGTAGGATATGTACGAAGCGAGCAGTTTTAAATAAACTTTTTTGGCTACAAATAGCCCAAAATAGCAAAAAAACTATGTTTCTTTGAAGAGTCATAACTCTTGATCTATGAAGACTAGAAGATTATATTTCTTTTAGATTTACGCATAATTTACTGCCCTATAACTTTTTCTCTTGCACAACTTACGTAGCTTCACCGAGAAGCGAAGTATTTTGAAAAAACTGAACACGAGTAATTTGCCCTGAAAAATAGGTCAAATTTGGGAGACCATAACCTATTGGGGCTAGATCATTGCATTTTCTTTAGAATTACTCGAAATTCCATCTACTTTAACTGAAATTCGGAACATTTTTTCTTGAAATTAACAGGTTCCAAAGTACAGATACAAACTTAAGAATTGGGTTTTTTCGCCTCTTTTTTAAAAAAATCCGGGTTCTTTGAAGAACCATAACTCTGCATCTATTGGAGATAGGAGGTTCTTTTTTCTTTAAACTTTCACAGAATTTCCTCCCAGTGGGCACCGACGCATTTAGACGAATTGAGATAGCGCGAATTGAACGCGTGTCAATTCATATGAATGCGTAGTCAAGGTCAATTAGAAAAAAAAATTAATAAAAAGTGCATGCGTCAAGACTCATATATAAGACCATATTCTAGAGTAAAAACAGATGTAAGATATTGTGAACGCTCTCTAGTTTTATTGCGTGTTTCCGGGGTTCTTTTGAAAATTCTTGAATCTCAAAATTCTCACGACTCAACTTTTAAGATCCTCGGAAAAGCAATAAATCTTGAGTACGTCCTTTCATTCGTAATTTCTCAGGCTCCATACAGGCGATACTCAAAATTTCTGGTTTAGGGTTTCCAGACGCTCGTAAAACTGCACGTGTTTCGAAATTGCTGGAATCTCGAAGGCAGAAAGAGGAAAATCGTTGTGTGCGACAACTAACCCGCTAAATCTCCTCTGGTTATCGGGGTGGGGAGCGGGGGTGGTCTCTTGGCCTATGGTGGGGACCTACCACCATGGAACGGGGGTCGCTCTCCCTTCTGTGCCCGCTCACGAGGGCAGATTCAATCGAACTTTCGAACTCGTCGGACGAAATTCGCCTCTTCATCATTTTTCTCCGTTTGTAACGAAGTGCGCGCTCTCTCGACTATTTGATAATATTTGCATTATAAAATCTTAAGGATAAATCAAGTATTCAAAATGCTATGTTTGAATTTCGAGCCTTTTCCCGCTTTCAGCTCTTCGGATAAGTGAATCCAGATCACAATTTCAATTGTGCAACGGCAGCAACAGTAACCCCATCTTCATTAAACTGGCAGATTCGCAAAAATTTGTCCCTCTTATTGTGAATCCTTCGAGGGATAGGACCAACGATCGTGCGTGAAGTGCGATCCACCGCTGGAGATCGGACTGGACTTGCGATCCAACGTGGGACGATCGTGCGTGAAGTGCGATCCACCGCTGGAAATCGGACTGGACTTGCGATCCAACGTGGGACGATCGTACGTGAAGTACGATTCAACGTGGGATTGATTCCGACTCTGCCCAGGTTTTTGCCTAAAATTATAGGTTTTCCCTCGGGACTTAGGGCGAATGCCAGAGTCGAGGACGATAGATTATATTCTACGACCATCGTCAGCCAAAGAAGCTGGATGAAAGGAGCGAGCATCAACCCGAACACCACTGTCGTAAATTGATATAATTGTTTCGAGTAGCGCACTTCGCCTTCACGTCGATAAGTAGTAAGTGCTAAATTTAAGATTTTAGTTTTACAATTCAGAATAATTCTGTCTGCCTCTATACTAATTGATTAATCTTAGTTGCCCTTTATGCGAAGTAAAAGGTCGATATATTTTTAAAATAAATTTTTATTGCGAAAGTTAGTCTTAAAAGTTACATTGAATAATATTTTTAAGCGCTGAAAAAAAATTGTAATAATAATTTCTGAATACGCGATTTAGGAAAATGGTTAATACCAGGGCTTCAAAGGGCCAAAAGGGTCCACGAAAATCGAGCAAAACGAAAAATCGTTCCTCCGGGCAGAGGAAAATTAGAGATTCTCGCGTTATCTCCTCAGAAACAGGTACTTCAGGCGACGACGCCTCATCAAACATACATGAAGAAAATCGCGCTCCTCTGCTCTTAACGCCGCACAATGATTTCATTGTTGCACGTCGCGATGATGAAACAATAGAGTCAAGTACAAATGAATACCTGCCAATTGGGTCCAGATCACCTGCGATTCCTTCCACAATCTCTTCTTCCGCAAGAAGAGCGGGAGAGTGGCTGAAATTGGCCAAGGATCTGATCCCCGAATTTGGCGGATCGAACATGCCCGTGAGCAGGTTCGCAGAACAGTGTAGAGCTGCCGCAGCTCTCTTAGAACCTCACGAAGTAGCATACCTTGTTATAATGATTAGGAATAAAATAACAGGACCAGCGCGAAAGCACATCCAGGATCGGGTAGGAATTAATCTTGACGAGATTTTGAGAATTTTACAAGACGTCTTCATTCCTCGGGAAGATACAAGTAAAATCACCCAAACGCTCGCGAATGTTCGTAGAGAATCCGATGAATCAATTGCAGACTACGGAACTCGAGTAAGTTGTATTTTAAATAAAATTATAACTAAAGTCATGGAGAAACACCCTGGCGAGCAGGGAAGAGAAAGGTGTGCTGAATACACCGAAAATGCAGTAAAAAATTTTATTCGCGGCCTTGATAAGGATACTTTGACCTTTATCAAGGATAAATTCCCCCCAACCTTGGATGCTGCTATCGAAATGGCCCCGGAGGCAGGTCAGGAACATGATAGTTGGAAACGCGTTCATAATAAAGAAATCAGCTACTCGTTTGAAAATAACCGAAAGCAACCAAGTGCCCATATAAATGGCAAAATGGGGGATGAGAAGTCCTCACGACTATCGTCCATTCAATGTTTTAATTGTAAGGAAATGGGACATTTCAAGCGTGATTGCCGAAATGCTCAGCGAAATTCTCAGAAAAAATTTGGCGGATCTGCGAAGGGTTGCACATATTGCTCGTATAACAATCATACATACGAAGAATGTCGTCTCAAAAAGAGACAGGATAAGGAACCACAGGGCTTTAAGAAACCGCGATTTGAAATTTAAAATAACAATGAGGATTCAAACTCGAATCAGGATCACCAAAAAGGGGCATCGGTGACCTCGACTCAAATTACAAGCCCCAACAACGCGTCTTCATTTGCCTCGACAGGTCAGGTTATCAATCTGCCAATCCAGTAATAAATTTAGAAACTTCATCTTTTTACCAAAATGTTAGTAATTTCATGATCGATACTGGCTGCGAGCTAATTCTTGTTAAAGAAAGTGCCCTGAGTTCGCGCGTGCGAGTAAATTGCTCAAAAATTTATGATTTGGTCGGAATTGGAAGCGGGGTTATAAAAACTAAAGGGGATGTTAAAATAACTATCAAAGATAAAGAATCCGCATTCCAAATTGTACCCAAAAATTTTCCTATTTTGCAAAACGGAATTTCAGGCGTAAACTTCCTTCAAACGCACAAGGCTACCCTTTCATTTGCCGAGATAACGCTCGAGATAGGATCCAATGAACCTTGTAGTGTCTCAAAAATTCATTTACCGGCTAGAAAGAAAGTTCTTGTCCAAATTCCCATTAAAAATACACACCTGAGTCAAGGATATTTGAAAAGAATTAATGCCGGCCCACGCATCTTCATGGGTGAGTCTCTCGTCACGAGGACTGATAATATGGTAAAGTGCTTTGCCATAAATTCTACCACCGATGACATAGATCTCACATTACCCCCTGTCGATTTAGAAGAATTTACTGCAATCCCGCCCAGTGCACGAACAGGTGCACAACCCTCTCTCTCGGTCGAAGGTCAAAAGGAGCATGCTGCACGCTTCAAGGCTCTCTTAAAAATTCTTGACCTAGAAGGACTAAGCGAGGAAGAAAAAGAAAATATTTTGGTAATTCTTGGTGACTACCTGTATCAATTTCACTTGCCTAGTGACAAGTTAGGTTCAACCAATGCCGCGTCTCATCAAATAATTACCAACCACGAAAAACCCATCAATCAAAAACAATATCGCTACCCCGAGATTCTTAAAAGCGAAATAAAAAATCAGGTTAATGATCTACTTGAGAACGGTATCGTTCAGCCGTCCTCCTCCCCCTATAGTTCACCCCTGTGGATCGTACCAAAGAAACCGGATGCTCAGGGAAACAAAAGGTGAAGGATGGTGATCGATTACCGTGCACTAAATGAGCAAACCGTCGGTGATGCATATCCCCTCCCCAACATCACCGATATCCTTGATCAACTCGGTGGTGCACGGTATTTCTCCGTTCTCGACTTAGCCTCAGGGTTTCACCAGATTCCCATGCACCCTGATTCCATGACCAAAACCGCGTTCACTACCCCTTTTACACACCTTTTACAGCACCCTGATTCCATGACCAAAACCGCGTTCACTACCCCTTTTACACATCTCGAATTTACGAGAATGTCATTTGGCTTAAAGAACGCGCCCGCTACATTTCAGCGGATAATGGACAGAGTTCTCACCGGCCTTCAGGGGGTGGAACTTTTCGTTTACATGGACGACATTGTCGTTTATGGTTCCTCCCTCGAAGACCATGGCCGAAAATTGAGATCCTTATTAGGTCGTTTAAAAAGCGCTGGGCTCTCCCTTCAGCCTGAAAAGTGCCAATTCTTGAAAAAACAAATCACGTATCTTGGTCACGTAATCACTGAAGCCGGTGTAAAGCCTGATCCACGAAAAATAGACGCGGTGAAAAATTTCCCAATTCCGAAAACCCGTAAAAACATTCAGCAATTTTTAGGGTTAACGGGATATTATCGCCGATTCATCCCGGATTTTGCCAAAACAGCTAAACCACTTAATCAACTCCTAAAGAAAGAAGTGCCATTTAACCCATTTCCTTCCTCTGTTGCGTATACGCAACGTTACTATTTAACAAATTCGTATGTTTTTCATACGAATTCCACTGTTTCGTTAAAAATATATGTGTTTTGTAGAAAATTCATCTTTTTGCTTAAAAATTGAACATTATAGATCATTTTTGTTGGGAAAATGGAGGGAAAATTGAGAAATGGAGGGATAACAGAGGAAGAAAATGGGTTAAATGGACTTCTGAGCAACAAATTGCATTCGAGTCACTTCGTGATCGTATTTGTTCCCAACCAATTCTTCAGTACCCGGACTTTGAAAACCCATTTCTCGTAACAACTGACGCTTCAAGTTTTGCAATCGGCGCTGTTTTGAGCCAGGGTCCCATAGGAGAAGATTTGCTTATTTCATTTGGATCGCGGGCTTTAAATAATGCCGAAATTAATTATTCCACAACGGAGAAGGAACTCCTAGCCTGTGTATGGGCTGTGCAACATTTCCGACCATATTTATATGGAAGGGATTTTGTTCTTGTCACAGATCATCGTCCCTTAGTTTGGCTTTATAGTTTGAAAGATCCAGTATCACGAATGGCTCGATTGAAGGTTAAGCTTAATGAATATAATTACACGATAGTATACAACCCAGGTCGAATAAATTGTAATGCCGATGCCCTGTCGAGGAACCCTTGCAAAGTCGCTACTGAATTCGTCCCTGCCGAGGACGCCCCTCCCTTGACGCGCGCTGACCCGGTCATGGTGTCAGGAAACCACGCGTTGTGCGGCGGGACGATCCGGGTGGGGGTGGCTCGCGCTGAGGACCAAACGGACGAAAGAAGTTTGGAAAATTTAATCGCTCATGTATTTACGAGTTACGGGACTCTCGAAATCGTTCAGCTAACAGAAACCTCGAATGCTCTTATGAAGGATCCAAGTACGAAAGGCGTAACCAGGTGTAATTCTGAGACGTCGGATGGTTTCGCAACGGCTCAGAAGTCGAAAGAAAACGACGAGCCACCCCGCCAGGCAGAGCACCAACACGTCTCAAAAGAGAGGGTGACTGCTGGGGGGGAAAGACAGGGACCCGGTATCAGCCCGTTCATCATCACAACGAATTATGCCCTGGCTGCGGGAAAAAGCCTTGATTTCTTAAACCGGACAAATGACGTAAATGAAGGTGGGGGAAACCCCTTAGGAAGTGTGTCTGAAAATGGCATCTCCTTATCGCTGGAAAAACATTGCTCTGACAGTGACCCAGCGACGCCTTGAGAAATTGTCGGTTAAGAATCCCAAAAGCGACTTGCACAAAGGATCCCACGTGACCCTACGCAAGCTTCAAGTGGGCAAGGTGTAGAAGCAAGTGCCGTTGAGACGGTGGAACTCAGGGACGATGGAGGGGAGTGCTCGTACTCAGCAGACGAGGGAACAGGTAGCGCTCGGCAGGGTGAAGCTACAAAGAATTTAAATCCCACCGAAAGTGAAAATTCTTCGATTTTTATTTTGGTAAACTCATGCATCATCTACAGTAAAGATAAAATTTCTATCGGGAAATGACACATCGAGAATTTTGTATCTGCGGATGGTGATTTGGGTTTGCCTACAAGTCAGGAATTAATTGAATCAAAAATATTAGACGGACAACTTTTAAAAGAACAAAACCTCCCATTGGGTCACGTGATAGTCATCGCTAATAAGGGGAGATATATCTTCAATTTGGTCGTCAAATCACGTGCTAATGAAAAACCATTTTTAAATATCCTTTCTGGGGCCCTGTATCGCCTCAAGGAAGCTATGCTTATTTTAAAAATTCAGTCAGCAAACGTTTGTCGAGTAGGTAATGATCTAGATCAAATTAATTGGGCCTCTGTAGAACAAATAATACGCCAACACCTTGCGGAAACGAGTCTCAAAATATGAGTTTGTTCTGCAGAGATAGTAATTCCTTCTACACAAGATCGCGAAAATTTGATCAAAGAAAATCATGAATCGACTGTCGCTGGTCACAAGGGCGTTTCAAAGACCTACTGGCGTATCCGAGAAAATTATTATTGGAAGAGTCTCAAGAATGACGTTAGAGATTTCGTGAGACTTTGTCGGAAATGTCAAGAAAATAAATTGGTGAGAGTGAAGACTCGTCAGCCAATGAAAATTACTGACACTCCGTCACAGCCTTTCGAAAAAGTGCAAATCGACATTGTTGGACCTCTTCCTATCCAGGATAATTTCTATAAATACTCAGACGCTATCCCTTTATCATCAATAAATTCTATCTCTGTCGCGTATGCTCTCGCCGAAGAGTTCATCTCTCGTTACGGCTGTCCCAAGGCGATACACACTGACCAAGGAAGTAAATTCACGTCAAATATCATGAAAACATTTTGTAAAATATTCAAGATCGATAAAATTATCTCCACAGCTTTTCATCCCCAATCCCTTGGCTCTCTCGAAAGAAGCCACCACAGTCTAGTCGAGTACTTGAAAACATTCGGCGACAAACAGAGCAGGGACCAGTGGCTTAGGTACGCAATCTTCTCGTACAATACCTCCGTTCACGAATCTACTGGTTACGCTCCCTATACGCTAGTTTTTGGGCGAGAAGCACGATTTCCCACTAGCATCTCTAGTGAAGAAGTACCTCGAACATATGTCCAATATGTCTCCGAGTTCTTCCGTAAAATCGCGGATATTCAAGCTAATGCAGCAGAAAATTTGATTGCCGCAAAAATGAGGTCAAAACGCTACTATGACCAAAAGGTAAACCCGAAAAATTTCAAAGAAGGAGATTTCGTCTACCTTTTAAAAGAGCCTTCGATTTCTAAACTTGGCCCTGAATATAAAGGACCCTTTGTTATAGAACGACTTTTTGGAGATTCAAATGCCGAAATAAAGATTAGCGTCCCAAGCGGAACCCAAGATTGAAATAATTTTGAATCACGAAAATTCATTTAAAAAAAATATATTTTACTCTAAAGTGTAAGACTCGGAAAATACTAATAATAACAACAATAATAGGAAATTAAAGATAAAATTATTGTTTGTTTTTTAGAAAAAGTAGTTTCATATGTATGAAGCGACTTTTTCTCTCGTAAGGGGGAAGGTGTGACGTACGAATCTGAATACGCCACCTATAATAAATATCTTGAACGTATATTAAAGCGCGCCTTTATTCAAATTTAAAATCAGACCAAAGTAAAATAATACCAAAGTAACAACTAATATGTGCCATGCTTCTTTAGATATATAATAAATTTTAGTTATAAGTTAAATCCGTTTTTCTCTTAATGAATTTCGAAAAACGAACTACGTATTTTATAAAAAATAAGAAATGCCAGAAATATAATCCTTTTAAGAAAATCTTCGAACGACCATATTCTAGAGTAAAAACAGATGTAAGATATTGTGAACGCTCTCTAGTTTTATTGCGTGTTTCCGGGGTTCTTTTGAAAATTCTTGAATCTCAAAATTCTCACGACTCAACTTTTAAGATCCTCGGAAAAGCAATAAAGCTTGAGTACGTCCTTTCATTCGTAATTTCTCAGGCTCCATACAGGCGGTACTCAAAATTTCTGGTTTAGGGTTTCCAGACGCTCGTAAAACTGCACGTGTTTCGAAATTGCTGGAATCTCGAAGGCAGAAAGAGGAAAATCTTTGTGATAATTGAATCCAGATCACAATTTCAATTGTAGAACGGCAGCAACAGTAACCCCATCTTCATTAAATTATTAAACTGGGCCGTAACAGTAATGCGGAGCATTCGCTATAATAAAACATGTGACTTTCGTGGTAGAAAATTTCAAGCGTAATTCTGATTCATCTTGAGAGAAGTTTATTTCAGTGCAATGTGAATTTTTGGACGATTTGAAGTGCAAAATAAATCCTCTTGGAGAAAAAATAAGTTCCTCCACGTATTTTACCTGATTTTAAACTTTGGAAATATAACCTCAATTACGTTTCACATGTTAGCATAGGTCTCCACTAATTCCAAAGATTAGGATGGCAACCGAAAGATGAAGTTGAAGGCGAATAAACCGGTTCAGGAATAAGATTTTTCTTAAAATGTTCAACTACTTGAAATGTTCTTCTTCTATAAAAAATTTTTAATTATAATGTGGCTGAGACCAGAAAAATAAGTAAAGCCAAGTTGGGGCCAAGTCGGTCGGTAAGTTAGGCTCTGGCCGGGTTAGCTGTTTCATTTATGGTTTGGTCCTGTCTAAATCCCCAATTTGGGGCCAAGTTTTTCCTACTTTGGGCCCAACTGGCGCCAAGACAAAATTTCCACACGGGCCGCATGTTAGTTTTTCTTTTACGGATTAAATTGTATAAATAAACACTTTCTCAAATTCGCCGTGACGCATTGGGACGAATTCAAGTGTGTATTTTACTCTTACGAATTCAGACGCATTGACCAATATTTAAGCGTTTGCGTGCTGACACATTGAAGTGTATTCGCTGACTTTAGACTTCTGGGGTGCTATTCTCGAGACCACTCTAAT
Source organism: Andricus coriarius (assembly GCA_932066315.1). NCBI lineage: Eukaryota > Metazoa > Arthropoda > Insecta > Hymenoptera > Cynipidae > Andricus > Andricus coriarius. Next base: position 11,939 of record CAKNWT010131718.1, read on the forward strand.
ATTTTAGCATGCTAAAATAGCTGATTTTAGAATGGTTTGCCAAAATCGGTATTATCGAGAGATTTTAGTGTACTAATTCAGATTGGCATGCTAAAATTTTCGACCACTTTGCATGGAGTGGGTCTATACCACTCTAAACGAGAAATGACATACTAAAAGCAGCCCAGCAAAAAAGAAAGCATTGATACGAATTGAATTGAAAAGACTAAGACATCCTGCAAATCCCGCATTGCTACAATGACGCATTGGACCTATGTGTCAATGCGTGTAAATTCGTGAAGATGGTATTTCAATTTTGAATCTTTCTATACGTACAAATACGGTGCATAAGTCTAAAGTCAGCGAATACACTTCAATGCGTCAGCACGTAAACGCTTCAACATTGATCAATGCGTCTGAATTCGTGAGAGTAAAATGCACGCTTGAGTTCGCCCCAAGTCTTTATTTATACAATTTAATCCGTAACAGAAAAACCAAGTGCGGGGCAAATAAAATTTTTTGTAAATGTTTAGTAACTTGTCTCGTAGCTCAGTGGCGAGTACTCTCGACTGGTACACGAGGGATCGCTGATTGAAGTCTCGACGCATGCATTTTTTATTAATTTTTTTTTCTAATTGACCTTGACCATGCAATCATATGAATTCACACGCATTCAGTTCGCGCTGTCTCAATTCATCTGAATGCGTCTCAATGCGTTTGAACGAATCAGAAAACGGGATTCACGCGCACTACAAAAATGTAAATTCGCCCCAATCCGTATCAATTCTTTCTTTTTTGCTGGGAGACGAAAAGTGATGCATAATTGTAAAAGTAACGTCAAAACGAAATACATACGACGTATTGACAAGTGACAGTTGTGAATATGAAACATTAATTAACCTCGAAATCCAATACATCACAAAACACGTAGAACTGTGAAAATTAAAAATATAAATAAACCATGCAAGTTCATATGGCATTGCGTGATGTGCTAAATGATAAAATTGTAGAAATTTTGGATTATGCTTATCCTCTCTGTCTACCTCATATGATAGAAAGAGAGGTTTCGAAAACATTGTTTCAACTTCGATCGCATCTCGTCTATCTCACATGGTAGAAAGAGAGGTCCGTTCGACTTAAGGCATCGGAGTCCCACCCTTGGGCAGGTCATGGCCTTTTGCGAGTTTTGCGGCGTCTACGAACGTCAACGATGAACGTAAATAGTATAACTTACTTCTGTATTCAGCATTTCATTGGTCAAGCCCCCGCTCCTACTTGAAAATTGATATCGGCAACGTCGCATTATAAATGGTACACGATTTTTGTTTAGAGCGGTCAAGAACCAATCTCGAGAATACCGAAATCGCTCGAAAAATTTTAGTGCACCAAACAACCGCTCTAAAATTTTAGCATGCTAAAATTATTAGAATG